>UZAF01016453.1:6220-44926 GCA_900617895.1 Haemonchus placei | reverse complement strand
GTTGGCTCGTTTTGAGAGGCTGCGGCAATCCTGAAATTTGATGCCATCAGATGTGATTTCTGCTTAGGCATCGTTTTTTCAAGATCACCTTAGACAAAAAAAAAATAGATGCTCATGGTACCCAGTAGGATCTTAATTCCCAAAATTCATGGCTTCAGAACCGTAGTTAAGCTAGAAGGCTTGAAATCTAGAGAACCAACTAACTTATCGAAGTTACCCATGTCCTCGTCTGAATTCTATTCAATTTTCAAAATTATAGTCGACGCTAGTTAGGTGGTGATACCTTTCACCTTTCAGAGAATTAAAGCACTTCTATAGCTCCTTTAAAAGGAAAGGGATTGTACTCTCTCAAACCGACCGTGATGTCTGACATCAATTCGAACTCACTTGACGGTTCCATCAGTATCTGTATAAGTGGCTTGATAGAGTCCGCCAAGGGTGTTGCTGATGATACCCGTATAAATTATCTTAATGTTACACGATAAATAGCCTAGTTAAGTTGAGAGGTAGTAAATAGTGATGCAAGAACGTTTTGGAAAACTTCTAACCTTTAGCAGGACTTCTTGATCCTTCTCTAGCCGATTTTTCAGTAGAAATTCCAACTTTTCTAGTCTTTCATGTTCTTTGATACTTTCTATTTCAAGTTTTTTGTCGCCCTGCAATAGGTCATTTCCTTTCTTCACTTACTTCTATTTATTAAATATTGCTTATTACATATCCTTTATTTTAAATTTGCAACTACAGGTACTCAAAAGGCTAAACAGAGTCGGGCCAGGTTTTGCCCCGAAACAGAAAGGATTCAGAAAAACCTAGTTCTCAACAAAAAAACATTCAAAGGCACGGAAGCCGAACCTGGTTTCAATGTCACAGGCCGCGAAATATAATTGTAGCGAATTCCGAAAAAAGAAAAAAAGATCCAAAACTCACCAAAAACAGTTCGCATTTATCTGGTATCACGGTGATATTCTTTGAGTTGAGTACAATACTTTTGGTTGGTTCGACTACCCTTAAGGAGATTCCTACTTGTCCATCAAATGTGAGATTCTTCTCAGGTGGGAAGTTTACGTAACCCGGCAGATAAGTTTTGATGCTCAGATCGTACAATACTGAAAAACAGTGATATTCAATTCGCACAAAGACTATCGGCCCATTTACTTCTGTTACTTTTTCTGACACTACTTTTACTGAGAGAACAGCAGCTTGGTCGTTTAGTAATGATAACTTCAGAGAAATTTCTACCAGATATGGACGCTACGTACGCCTGAGGCGTGCATGGAAGAGACCACTTGGAACAACCCTCCCCCTCCCCATCACCAAAAAGTTTTTCAAAATCTAAATATTCATGGCCTGCTGTGATTCAGTTCGGGAGGGCGAGTCAATGGGTAGTGAGAGCCAGGGAATACCTACATTTCGTAAGTGTGGCTTTTGGTTCAACGTGCACTTATTTACACTCCTGTCAACTAAGATTGTTTTGTTGTCATCACTAACGTCACTCCTATTTTGTGAAAAAGTGGGATGCATGGGCACACTTAGACTGTGACTGACACAACGTTAGCAGATTTTTTGTACTTGATTGAGTTGCCCTCAATCATTTATGTTATCATTTCACGTCAGGGAGCATGGGAGTACAGAAATAAAATGGAATGTATATGAAATTTCAGGAGGGAAGCGCAGAAGATTGTAGATGGTGTTAGGTTCGATTTTGTAGTCGTTCCACTCCTTATGGGTATTGCCTCAGGTGAATGGATTATGAGTTAAAAGTATAGAAAAAAGTAACAGACAAAGTGATTAGGCTAGGCTAGGCAGATCCCGTCCCTCTTGAAGTGCCTTTTGATATTCACTGTCTTTGTGTCCATAGATGTCTGACAGAATGCCGATCCATTCTTAACTGTGACAAGGCGAGTGAACAGGCTGGGGAGGAAGTAGATTCGATTCGAATACGGCAGTTATGAAAATGTGAACAGCTAGGCATCAATCGCGCCGGGGTCCATGAAAGGTGGNGGGTTTTATTATTGATACGCATCACACATTTGAAACTCAAGAGTAGGTAGAAGTTGACCCATATTTTCCTGTGGGAGAGTTGGGTATCATGAAGCAACTTCATACACTGAAGTAATAGTAGAAGGTAGCGTAGATAGATGGAAGTAAAGGCAACTTGGGGAGAAAGTGGACCCTGCGGCGGAGCAGGATGAGGCTAGGATGAAAAAGCAAAGAAGTAAGCGGTACTTGATGCAAGTGGCACTTTGATCAGATCTATCCTGAGATCCAGAGTTTCTGATATAAGTAGAGGCAGATAGTCCAATGTTTTTGATCAAAAGGTCCTCAATGTACCTATGAGATACAACTTTAGTACTTACACGGTTCTATGTTCCTTGGAAGACGCAGCTCTTGTGCAGAGGGTGAGTTATCATCAGCACCACGATCTCTGAAAAATTCTCTATGAAGCTGCATGTATACTTTTCCGATGTCAAAACGCTTACTTGTTCTTCTCAGTAGTATCATAAGCTTTCCTGGTAAAGTAGTATGTGAGCCCGATTGAAAGGCCAATCGAAGCAGCNTCCTAAGATCCAGAGTTTCTGATATAAGTAGAGGCAGATAGTCCAATGTTTTTGATCATAAGGTCCTCAATGTACCTATGAGATAGCAACTTTAGTACTTACACGGTTCTATATTCCTCGGGAGACGTAGTTCTTCTGCAGAAGGTGAGTTATCATCAGCACCATGATCTCTGAAAAATTCGCTATGAAGATGCATTTATACTGTACAGATGTCGAAACGCTCACTTGTTTTTCTCAGTAGTATCATACGCTTTCCTGGTAAAGTAGTATGTGAGCCCGATTGAAAGGCCAATCGAAGCAGCTACTAGAAATAACAAAAGCAGTAAGGTGATAGGCGTGAATTTTAACACTGTCCGTTTAGTCCATTGTACCGTCATCTGAATTATCGTTAGTAAAGTAAGGTAGTTGCTTGGGATCGATAAAAACGATCAATATCGAGCGCATTGGATGAAATATGGAGTGAAACTTTGAAGAAAATCGAAATTATTAAGTGTGAATGATCCTGCTAAGGAAAGAAATGTCTAAGGAAAACGATCGACTGCAAATCAACAAGAAGTCGACAAAGGAACTTTGGATTCGATTTGGTCTGATGAGAAGAGTAAATTTGGAGAAAATGATATAAAAAGTAAAATGCGTATGATGGGTATGAGTCATTAACAAATAGAACCAGACCACAGTCGATCACACACTACCGCCTACACCTAGAGAGGAGCTGTTCTGGAAACAAATGCCAGACAACACTGGTACCCGTGATAACAGTCAAAAATGGCCTGGCTAAATGTCTGTTCTGGCCTTCCATGGTTACGTCACGATCGTATTCCGTCAGTTTTTTCATCCACTTAGACTCTGAACTCGACAAATTTTTTTCCTAGGAGAGAGATAATGACGAGAGTAGCTGTCATGGTGCATGCAATCGAACAGCACTGTTCGATGGAAACGGTTAAAAGAGACCTCATCGGGAGCAATGAATTGTTCTGTTAAAGAAAAACTTGGTCATTACCAATGTAATGGCCACAGCCGTGCTCGTTATCCTCATTGAACGGGCACATTATGCGTTGTACCTAGTTTGTTGGGTTTTTCGCACCGTTCCTCCGATGATCGGTAGAAAAGAGTTTCGTAGTCCGGTCAGTCTGAGCAGTCATTTTTCATATAAGTTGCCTTACCTTGAGAAGGTAGCTTTTGAAAATCTCCGTGACTCAAGCTGAAAAAGTAGCAGGAAGGCAGCAAGCGAAGAGATGGGGCAAGTCGGACACTGCTATTTGCGTGGTGGAGATGACCGTAGTCCTATCTCAGCGGCTGTTATATCTGCCGTAATAATTCTTGAACATGACGTGTGTGGATCACAAGATACCTTAGCGGTCACGGCTTCGAAATTAGGTCACCTGGTGAGGCTAATGTCAAGTTGTTAAACGCTTGATCTCTGGATCTCCCAGTCGCTGCTGAAGATCCAATTTTTCCGCTACCACCGACCGCCTCTTCGGACAAGGATTCTTTGTTTCCCTTTTTCTGCTTATTAGTAGGAAAGAAGTTAAGTTCCTCCAATGGTAGCATGCGAAATAAGGAAAGGAAGGGTGCTGTTCAACAAGAATTTTTTCTATGAACTGGAAAAACCTAAAGACGATAAGGGAACAGTGTCTGAAGCATGCAAGGCCTCTACTAACGATGGCCCAGTTACGGCCTTTGATGATGCCTTATCACTGGATAGTATACAGTGGGACAATCGGTTAGCAAAAAAAACCAAGAACTCATTTGACAGGAGTTTTCTCGTACATCTTTCTGCCTATTTCAACGATTAAGGACTGAATATGCTTCAAGATGGCATTTAAGATTTCGCCTTTAATGATGAATGGCTCGTCGCTTTCAATCCACAACGAATCTGGTTCCTCAGCTTGCTATGTATTGGTTGAAGTCCTGGACTTTAATAATTCTCGTTTCTAGAATGGGGTCCGCATTCGAATTTCATTCCGAATCGTAGCAGCGTTTTGTATGTGGCCTTTACAATGACTTGTGGTGGTCAGCCGATATACAAGACAGTCCTTTTATCCTCCTGGACAAGTTTGTTACCAATTAGCTGACCATGAAAGGATGGAAGTCCTGGTCTTTCTGAACGGGTATTGATCCGGGATTCGATCCCTGGACCATACGAGTGATAGCCTGGAAAGGTAATTAATTATGGTAAACTTAGTAAACTAATAAAAACATCGAATTCGTTAGTATAGAGTAGCACAAATGATGGGGTTGGGAACACTCTAGCCTTGGATTAGTTGATCACCATCAGCCATTACAAGGCCAAATACCGGACACTGTTAGTACTAGATAACAAATTATTCAACGAATACCAGTAGAGAGTGCATATGATTATTGTGAGTAGATACGTTTCCAAATGGAGAATTATTTATTCAAAAGTGTTAATCAGCACTAATATGGCTATTTTTGTTGTACGGAACAAAAATGACAGAAAGCTTGGAAAACAATCCTTCCGTATCGTCTCAGAGTTAGGCGTCATGGACCTCACTTCACACTTCTAGGAGAAAGCTGTACAGCGCTAGCATTTGTGGGGTGATGCACGGCGTATAAGTAAATATAAACAGAGTTGTTAGCGAAGAGGCGTTAGCGCTACACAGTCCTTACAGTCTTTCAATTTCGATCTTTGTCTCCATGTAGATGATGGAAAACATCAAGCAGAACGGTCGAAACTTCCAAGGACGGGCACAGCTGCAACAATGAGATATTAAAATTCCTTGGGGATAGATATGAGCTCATAAACTCTTAAAAATTCCCGCTACGCCATGGTCATGCTCTGTCTTCTGATAGTTTTTCATGTTCTCCTTTTGCTCCCGCTCGAGCGACCATTGACGTCACCTCTGCTTATCATTTATTATCAATTATGACTGACAACCGTTTATGTGACATATTGTGCCAAACATAGGTAATAACCTACACTGAAGAAGCGGCGGCGATTGTCGCTTCTTCTCGCCATCGCGCCATGATGTCCATGATCTTGTCGTATTCTACTCCACCAGAACCACAGAACGGTCAAAACGGTGAATTACTGAAAAGCAATTACCTACAGTACTGAGTGCCATGTCTAAAAGCAATCCGACTGATCTGTACTGTAATTACCTGCGTTCAAAGTAATGAACCTTAGACCCAGTGAAGAATTTATAGGATATGTACTGTAACGAAACTACATTATATGTATTCGAATATGGTAACGACGTTCTTCACAGACAAAGGAATTCCAGAAAACTCTGCCACGTGATGGAAGGCAATAAGTTATTTTATGTACGTAAACAAAAACTAGAATTCCATTTTTAGTACAATATCTCTACAATCTGAAGCATGAGAAAGTCCACAGTGCAAAGGCATGAATGTGAGTTATAAAAACAGTTATTTCATTATTGAAAACCTACAAATTCAGGTAGGCTCATCTCTGAAGTAGTAGGTAAAGTGAAGAAGACAGCAGGGCAGAAAACAGTTGAGCTACAAAGTCTCAAAACGAATAACATTAAGGCATTGCAATTGAGAAGAATAAAATTACTCGAGTAATTCACTGAGAATGTGTCATGTTGGAAATGCGCCATTTAAAGAGAAAATTACAGTAATGGAAACATCTACTTCTTAAGGGCTATTGAGGGTGAATTTCACGATTTCTCTCAAAAATTAGTACTTTTAGAAATTAGCTCACAGTGTATATTTTGGGGAGAAAATAGTTCCAATAAAAATTCACAGAATCATCGAGATACGTAATGCGGCTGTAATACAGACACTCGAATCGATGACAAATTTACAGAGTATTTCCATAATATCTAGTAAACAAAACTTTGAAATCTGGCCAACGTTTGTAAATCTTTTTCGGATGATTCGAGACAACTATCCAGTGTGCTAGTTTTAGCCATTCCAAAATTATGAATTAGATTTTTTGAAGAAAGCTGCTAGTTTTCGGAAATGTTTCTCAATCCATTTGACTCTGTGTTCCGATCTTTCTATTGCCCCACCAAATGCACCGTATTCACGAGCACGCTTGTCATTTTTGTATAGATTCTTCAACTAAAAAAGAACATTTAGTTTTTGAAGACTTGAGAAGGGCGAACCATAGCTACGTTAGTTTTCAACGCTTTTTTTCGAGTACCACCACAACTTTCAAAATTTTTAGCCACCGTGCTACTTCAATTTTGGAATTTGGTTTCACTCTCCCTTTCCTACGCTTCATAACTGCACGGCTGAATTAATGCTCATGCTATTTTTAAGCTTATTAATACAAATAGTTCACAAATACTCGATAATCATAACCTGTTGTACTTGTTCCCTGGATCGTAGTCCTCGAGTACAGGCTTTGATCACTCGATCAACTGATCTGTGTCGTATTGACAAACTGGAATCAACAAATGCTTTACGTCATTGATAGGCTGTTAAACTCACTCGCTCAGTGAATCCGAATTTGTCATACAAAGTTAAAAGCTTAGGCTTTTTTAATCAGGGTTGGGATTTTCAATAATTTCTTGAAAGTTCTCCTTCGGGCCTGACAAATGCGCTTCAGCAGTATGACGATGATACTTAACTTAATTAGGTGGAACTGCTGCGAATCCAAACTGGTAAGTAAAAAAGGCTGCATATATCGATGGAATTAAGATCTGAGTATCTGAGTTCATATTTTCTATAGAAGTTGTATAGGATATCCCAGTCAACTAGCAGGATAGGTGATTTTCACGACTTTAACCGAGACTGGTCCTAATTAGTCATCTGTGAAGGGATAAAAAACCGGTCGGCTCTAGAAATAGGCGGCTATGCAACACTGTATAGTAATGGATGAATACGAAAACAGCAGGCATATTCCCCTAAAGAGAGGATCAGGCGCTTGCTGCGTTAGGGCTGACCGAAAATTCTTGTTGGGTAGGATTCTCTGAAGAAGAAGGAAGAAATTAAAGAAGAGAAACCCAACAGCATCGGCGCAAGAATAATGGGTAAGTCGAGTCGAAGAGGAACTGGTATAGGAGTTCGATCTTATCGTGATCCAGTTAAGAAATTGAAAATCAATTTCAAAAGAGTGAAACTAACTACTTCGTGAAACCGGCTTCAGGAACAGAGAATCAAGCCCGTCAACGCAATATCGCAGAAGGTTTTGGGCATCTTCGCATCCACCATATTTTCAGAAGTACAATGGTCAGTATTGGTGTGTTTACCACCTTGTAATGGGGTAATCTGCCCAATACCTCAGGTCACGTTTGGAGGAAACTTTTGATATGGGTGCTTCTAAGCGAAAGGTTTCAGTCAGGACCCACTCGGCATCTTTCTGGGATATACATTTAGGCAGAAAATTCGAGGGTTATACTTATGTTTTTTAAGGCCACAGCTTCAAATGACGCTGGCAGAAGGGCTAGTTAAAGGCACCGTTCACTTAAATTTGGGTAATCCAGATTATGATGAAAAATGGAAGACAAGATGGAAACTAGTGCGACTGAGGTGAAGAAACTGCGTGCATCGGTGTTTCCAAAGTGAAAAAAAAGGCTTCGAAAAACCGTTAAAAAGGGGGCTGGACGAGAATGAAACAAGAAAAATGAAGATGGTGGGGCGTCCGGACGAGCTAAACAGTACGTTTCACTGCGCGCGTGTGGGTCCTGGTGCGAATAACAGACAATGGTAAGCCAAAATTCACTCACTCATAAGCACAAATAAACAAAAAAACCCTAGTAGCAGCAAAAGTAGTTCACCTTTTTCAGCCTCTAGGAGTAGGGAATTAAATAAGGGATCGCGCCAGCAAAAAGAAAAACAGAGGAAAAAAGAATGGGAGAAAAACATCGCCTCATCACTCGGCGATTAGCTGATTGTGCGTGGGTCCTAGAACGAATAATAGCTATCCGTATTGTCTCGACACTCGTCTAAAGTGACACCGATCGAGAGGCGGGAACGCGAACTACGGCAGCAACGGGGCTTCCACTATGCCCTAAGCGCCGAGATTGTGGAAGCGAGATGGTCCCTTCTACCACCCATGGGGGGCGCTGAGTATTCCTAAAGGAAGAACTCAGTAACCTTTTTATCGTGAACGGTGCCTTTAAGTATTCTGACAGATCATACTCTTGCTGTGAAGATCTTTCATTTTTTTTTTATTTCAAGTTTTGCAAAATACCTTTCAAGTATCTCTTCCCATCGCTCTGTGAGGAAATTGAACAGCAGTTCGTTTCCAACAGGATTTCTGGATACAATGTTAAACACATCATGAGCATCTTGAAGACGCACAAATGACGAATTCCGATCCAAAGCCAGCATAAGAAGTCTGAAATTCGAGGACTGTATTTCAATGATTGCTCCAAAATTTTACAGATAAACATAGAAATCACCCACTACGACTGTTTAGGATCTGTACAAATCGCCTGAATATATATGGATAGGAATTCATTTGCTGTGTGACCAGCTTGAGGTGCAACCAGGGTGTTCCTTGTGTATTTCGAATGACCTCACCCCTTTAGAGCAGTAACGTCTTTATGGCATCCCAATGCTTCACGTAGACTGTCTTTCTCCAACTGGACTTGTTCCGCATTATATAGTTCCATCACCTGAAAATGAGCCATTTGATAGCTATTCTGATTTCTTATGACTCGAAGGCTTATACGTTTCAAAATTTTTCAAAATTGGTGTACAGTACACATGTGTCTTAGAGGTCTCGCAAGTCCCCATGGGTCCTTCAGTGGCGAGGGTCCCACCGGGGTCAGTTCAGGTAGTGCTTTCATTGTCATCTGCTGCCAGGTCCGTAATGGCTACCTCAGCCAGACTCAGTTTATCTCTTTATTGCTACAGTGAATTCCGACTTCGACCATTTTTCTCCTTGGGTCATTGTTGGGATCTTCGTGAATCCCGAGCCCCCCTACAAGCTATGTCTTACATATCAAAATCGCCCGTTAAATTCAGCGGCTCTGTTGGGCATCAAATCAATAGGTAGCTGGTATTTTGGATATTTTGAATCCTAGGTGAGATCCTTGGTTTTCGCTTGTGAATTCTATGATGAATGTGAGATGAAAGAACTTAAAAACAGCTTACCTTGTCGAATGCCTCATCACCGCCTTCCTGGACTCCATAGCAGTAAACAGTTTTTCGGAGAGGAGCAGTTACCCTTAAAAGGTAATCACAACATATTTACCGTAAAATATAAAAACCATCATGACCTGAACCATAAACAAGCCCAACCATACTCAAGGAACAAGGAAGTTTCGACATATGATACATTTACTCCCGTGGATACTAAGTAGAGGGTGATATGGGAGAAGTCCCTTAAAAGTTTGTTCCGAGCTGAAAACATCAGGAAATGCAGCCATGTGTACTATGTGGGGAAACCAGTACAAGGTGTCAAAAAATTTCGAAAGGAAAGTAATTAAAACGACTGGGGAACGAGGCAACGGAGAACATTCGTGTTCATCTTACGAGTTTCACATTCTTTCTCAGCCCACTCTTATCAGTGCCCCGAAGTACTCGTCAGATGGGATGAGCAGATAATGCAAAGAGATACCAAAGAGTTAATGCCCAGCTTATGCCGACACATGGAACAATCTATGGGGAAAACGTACGTCTACGGCTCTGTCTCCCATACTAAAGAGGTGAAAGGTCAAGTGGAATGTACAGGTCGCTCTTACTTTATTTGACTGTCTTCTCGATAGGAAGAATTCTTCCTGGAACGTTTGAACCAGAGAATCAATTTGTTCCCCATATCTTGAAGTACCATTACTACTAAGAATAATTGTTCGAACAGGACGTCCCGAAACTTTCTGACCAATTTGGTGACCAGCATCTGATTTCCCATTGACTAGTTACAGCACAATTGAGGCCCCTTTCTCTTCAAGACCCTTTTGTAAACATTATGGTGTCATAGCGCTGGTGTGTTTATGGTTCAGAGTACAGTACTATCTATCACGTAGAAGAGAGTTCGAGAAATCATTACTTCGCGCAGTCGGTCGCCTGCTGACCAGGTCTACATTTTTTCATGACCTCTTCGTCGAAAAGCTTTTTCATTTCTTCAAGACATTCCTTGCCTCCGAGAGCACAGTATGTGCTAATAACAGCTATTTGGAGATTACTGAAAATCGCGAAATCAGGAAAAAGCAAAAACAACGTTATTTAATGTTTTCTACCTTTCCGCCTTTCAGGTTTCTCATGGTAGAACCGCTTATTTGGTCAAAATTCTAAATAAATCGTCGTCTTTAAGGATGTGGAAATACTATGGAAGTCCTTATTTGTGGCTTCCCCGATGAAGATTTTTGAGGTATTTCCAGATCCTGAAAGACGACGGCCAAACGCCCCAACGCGCTTCCAACAACTGCCAGAACTCGATCACAGAGAATCAACCTTCTGCGGTCCCACTATCATTGATGTCTAACTAGATTAGTGAGTAGTTGTAAACCCTTTGCGGTCGTTAGACAAGAATTAATCCGTGATTTCAAAGCCCACAAAAGTTGTTCACTCCTAGATCTTCCCTAGAAACTTCATAAATAGGTGGATAAAGCTTACTTTTTGAAGAAAAGTTCATCTTTCTTGTAGTTCTCCGCTATAAACTTGATGCTACTCTTGTCATAAATTGGCTTCATCAATTTTCGCATGTATTCCTAAAAGTAATTTTTATAAATGACCTAGAATACGTTGGCTGATTTAATCTTATGAAACTCACCGAAGCCCATTGAGATTCGGGTTCGCTGCCGAAAAAGTCCAAAATTGTATTGAATCCTGATATTGCTTCTTTCCATGGTAAGTAATCCTGGAAAGGACCCGTACGTCTACGAAACAGTCCACGAAATAGTAATTTTGAGGAAATTTTAAATCTCATGATAACCTCTTCTTTCACGGTGTATTTGAGCATTTCAAATACGGTCTCGTAATCCATTTCCTCAACCGCAGCCGCTGCGAACGCATCGCTTATGAGAGCGTTTCTTGTTCGTGGATCATAGACCTAAAGAAGTGATTCCAATAAAATCAATAAAATAACACTTTGTTGAGGGGGGAGGGGGAAGGTAATCACCCGATATGAAGCCTTAGTACCCCAACCCCCGAAAATGGCCCCCGTGACGCTTCGTCCACCGTCTGTAAAATCTACCACCTCCGAGGAGGGTACAGAACTCAGATTAGGCCTTCTTACAGTGAANGGGGATCAAATTCGAAATTATTTATGTGAAGGAGGAATTGGAAACGGTGGAACGGAAAAGGGGACAACCTGTAAGAAGTTCAATTTCCACATATACGAGGGACTAGTAAGTTCACTTCGAGAGATATTGGGGCACTATAATAAGTTCAAGGGCTTGAAAGAGTTGCGATTGAGGGCCCAAACTCGGAGATTTGAGAGTCACTACGGAGGAGTAGAAGGGATTGTCGGAGTACTGAGAATCGCGGTCTATTCCATGATCAACCAAGCTGTTGAAGATCCTTACATTGTGGTGAAGCAGTTATGTCAAACTACGATTCTGAACAGAAGTCTAGGGTGGGGCGCGTTCGAAAAACGGGATTGATCGACGCAGGAGACTATTTTCTTACTCCTAATCATCTTGGTGTGTGCTAGAACTCTTGCCGAACCTTGTGATTCTGTTTGAGTCTTCTCATAATGTTCCTCCAACCGTTAGCGTCATAATTTGATCGGCAAAATGCACGACGTTCGGCATTCACTACAACCGACGAATCAGAATTGCTTACATGGAAGTAAAGCGGTTCCTCTGAAATAATCACAAATGATTGCCAAATCGATGAAACTCTCAAAATCAGAAAACAATATCGATCGCCGCGGTGCAATATGAAAATAAGATTTTGTCGAAAAAATTAGACTAGAATCCATTTCCCCACTGTTAACGACTAGACAAGCATTGGGCTGTCGATCCATTGAAGCAAGGTAGTCCTGCTTTCCTGATTCCCCAAACTTACCAACCCTCAACCCTCAACCCTNCCCCCCCCCCCCCCCCCCTCCCCTCCTTCACCACACCTGAGATCTCGCTCAGATCAGATTTCTCGAGAGGACCTTTTGTTCATCATTCCGGGTGATTAATTATAAATTGCTATCCTATCGAATACATGTTGGGCATATTTGATATTTTTGCTGATGGGTACAAACTGAAAAGGCGTTCACGGCATTCTAGAGCTGCTTACCTCTTTTTAACCAAGTTCGTTTCACTTGTTGTTCATCTTCCTGATACCACAAAGGAACATCCCATTTGAACCTAAAAGTTACCCATTCTGTGTACCAGATCGATTAGAAAGAAGTTTAAAGATATGAATCAAATTGAGATTCGGGGGTTTCTTTGAAAACCCCTGAACTCTTTTTCTCTTTTGTTGAGGAGAGCTATCATATTTTCGGAAGGATCCTCCACATCCGACTCACTGGGTATTGGAACCATCGATAAAGGGCCTCTTTGAAGTTAGAATAGAGGATCCTCTGAGATCAATGAGATTGAAGTCAAGTACTGATTGGTCTCTAGCTGAACATGGGCGGCCATTGGAGATCCTTGGTGAGCACATTTTTCCTTTTCTTCTACTCGAAAGTGGCACCATCTGATCCGGTTTTTGAACTTTTCATATAAATTGTTGCAGGAGATACGAGAGAATTCCAAACTATTTCGCAAACAGTGGACGAGTTGTATGAAAACAGTATAAACGCTCACCCGTAAGTTGGATGACGGTACTTCTCTGGTTCCTTTGCATCCTTGTTCTGCCTGTATCGCTTTTGGGTGACTTTCAAAGTCGTTGCGTTAACCGACTCGACAGTAAGAACAGGGAATCCCATCTGAAATACCCACACTGACACCATGGTTTTGAAAACCTTTCAAAGTAGAGAGATGGTTTCAATATGAAGCGTTCTCCATACGTATTGGTAATACCCACCTGAGTTGTCCATTGTGGCGCAAACTCGGACATTTTCAATGGTCCACCATTAGGTCCGGTTATACCTTGGACGGTTTCGTCGAATGCTGCCCATAAATCTTCAGCAGCCGCATTATCATATGAAAACTTCTTGAGGTAACGCTAAAATCACAGCTTTCAGGCAGATTCTCCCACTTGGTCTATTACTGTACTGGTCTCCCATTTGGTCTATTGCATGTTGGTAACTGTAACCCACCGAAACAGACTGCTTAAAGTTTTCGTCTCCAACTAAATTCAAGAGCATTTGAAGAACGGATGCTCCTTTACGGTATGTGATATCATCGAATGCTTCCGATACATCTGCAGCCTTATCTATTCTGAAGGAAAGCGGATGGCTTGAAGCTACTGCATCAGCCGTAATACCACTTGTATACGGTGCCAGCAGGAAGAAATCTTTCTGTAACAGCCTGTTAGTGTTGAACCGTATGCGACCGCTTTAGAAGGAGAGTAAGCCATACCATTTCCCATAGACCATCGCTGATGAAATCGGCTCCAATGTATTCTACGAATGACGCGAATCCTTCGTTTAGCCATAGGTTATCCCACCACTTCATCGTGACCAAATTACCGAACCACTGAAAAATGGTTCTCAAAAATGCGACTGAAAGCAAACCATTTCATCGATGGCCTTCAGAAGCCTGGCGTTCTCTTGGGAGCCTATGCAATGATCTGAAGAGCTCTTGATCCCATCCATATGCCATTATCCTGCCCTATATTGTTCTGCCTACTGTTCAGCTCGGGCCGGTGGGTCTCAGCGGTCTCTACAACCTCTGGGATTTCATCTGGAGCTCAGGCTCATTTTACAGTCTTTTCTTGAAGTATTTGAACAAATCCCAGAGATTAAGAAGAAATGAATTGGCTTACACCCATACTCATAGTGTGGCTTGGCTCTCTGGGTACCTATTCAAGCTTTCGGAAAGGTGGTTTGTATTCAGCCCTCAGACGTGATAATATCCCAAGCCATACCTGATGAGCAAGCTCGTGTGCAATCACTTCTGCAACCCGCTCCTTATTCATTGGTCCGTAGAGGTTTTCATCGTACAGTACGGAACCCTCCCTGAAATATGATAAGAAAAAAGTTAGAAGGATTTAATCAACAAATCAGTGTTTCCAAGCTTTTGTAAAGGTTTCCTATGGTAGTCCCTATGGTCAACGAAGTAACGATAGCACATTCAGATACCTACTCCTCAGACTCGGACAACGTCGCTACCACCGACACCTACTGGGAAAGGGATCTCATCTATCCCTTGTCTTCTTTTGGCTGAATTGACGAAAAGGTGGTCTACCATTTGGAGAAGCAGCAAGACCACTCGACTTGCCAGAAGATTCACCTGTATGTGATGAGACCCCAGTTCTCCATAGCACCAGATGAGAAGTCAGGAAGAGCAACCATATCTAAATAGTTCAAGCATTAGAAATGATCATATAGGAAGGTTCCTATGGCTTCAAGAAAACTCAATCTGAAAAAAGTTTGCGTTTTTTTCTGAGCTTTAGTGAAACTTATTCTAGTAAATATCAACAAGTAATAATATGAATGGAGTAGATCCGAAGATTCTGATTAGATTCGAGCATGACCACAAACCTTGTTTTGGAAGCGGGAATTTGATCCCGAAGAAGTCCTCATAGTAATCCAAACATTTGATTCCAGCTTCCATGGCATATTGTGTCATGTTCATAGCTTCTGGACGAGCCCATATACGGAACTGGATTGATTATAGTAAGAGTACTGCAGCATTTCGCTAAGTTAATTGCTGTACCTTACCCGAACACGGCTTTTCGTATAACTTTCAATGTACTTGAATTCGGAAATCACAAGAGCAATCAGATATGAAGACATTCGCGGGGTTGGATCGAATCTGGTTGTGACCCAATCGCCAGAGACTTCTCTGAAGTACAGTTACGATCCACATAACGGAAAACTTGAAAAGACAAATAAAAATGTTTGCCACACAAAAGTTATGGTAGCAAATAGGCTCAGTTCATTTTTACATTGTCATGACGTACTGAAGCGAGCCTCTCGCTGCGTCAACCGCGTCAATGTGTCGCCCGCCGTGCGCGAAAAATTCGTGCGCGGCTAGCTACACGTTCTCGACATGATTCCGAATCTGAGAAAAACTTCATTATGTTCAACATTTACGCCGCACCTTAAAAGCACCTTAGAACCGCTTTCTTAGAAAGGTTCAATGAAATGACCGTACAATCGGGTCCCGTACAATCGGGTTCCTAACTGTTGAGGCTCAATTTGAGCAAAAACAGTGGGATTACTTCATAGTTGACTGGGGTCTTTCTGCTGTAGCCCCCATTTATTCCAACTATTAAAATATTAAAGTTTGTAGGCCCATTCGATAAGGGAAATATTCCAATTTTTGTCATCCGCTGAAGAAATGAATAACATCTGTTTCTGTAGGACAAACCGGGTTACCTGATTCCACACAATAGTATTTAACCCAAATAGCCCCACTGCTGCTATTCTGGAACGACCGTTCTTTTACTTCGAAACAAATTTACTGATTTCTAAGAAGGTCAGATCTCAAATCAAGACCCTGATGTTAGGCTTCACCCAACTGATCAAGCTAGAGGCCCTCCACAGCGTGACTAACTCCCTAACGGTTTCTAGAAGGTTGGGAATGGGTTACATCCCATAATTGTTACCAAGGAAGTCAAGAAAATATCAAAATATATGTATCTGTGTAAACCAAAATGACAAAAAAATACCCTTCTCCCTTTTCTATTCCATTTGACACGGCACTGGTGCCCTTCGGATGAATTACTGTCACGGTCCAATTTGCCTTAAACGTCGGCTCGTCGAAACAGGGGACCATAAGACGGGCGTCTGTCGGTTCCATATGAGTGCATGCAGCAATCCTTTAAATAAACAAAAAATCCGAAAACAGCATCTACCAAAAAAATTTTCCTATGTATTTTGAGAAAGAAGTACTTGAAAATGCCAAAATGCCCTCCTTTTCCCGCAGAATGCCATGGCGGCATACGATCAGAACATTCCGTGGGTTCCCATGGAACGATCTCTGGGGGCATTGTAGAAAATGAATTGGAATTTGGGGTATCATACCCGAAGGAGGAGATGGTTGGGGGAACGTGGTCACTCTCGCGCATGATGGTTCGAAATTTATATTTCAAGTCGATATCCGCCCAGGCCAACCACGCTTCCCATCTCTTCAAGGTCGGATGATTCCAAAGCCCGTCAATAAATATCATTTTCCCACGGAAGCATTAAAACAATGGCTTCTACATCGGATGGTCACGGATTGAAAAGGTGCATTCCAGAAGCGTTGGACCAAATGACGTCAAAACTTTTGCCTATTGCAGGCGCAAGGGTTGGGTTATCCGATCTAGGAGTTGATTTTTGTCGAGATATACCAGCCGGGATCCATCAATGGGAAGAGGGTGTGTTACCTGTCTACTATGGTCTGGCAGTTGTTCAAACTGGACTTGTGCCATAAAAAAGCAACCGAACATACTTAGTTGTACCATCTTTATCTGTATAAGTTGTTCGATAAAGTCCGCCAAGCATGTCGTTGATGAGACCAATGTATACAATCTAAACAATCAACCAAATATTAATGCTGTAAACAAGTTAAAGGAAAAAAATGGAAAAAATTCCAGAGAGTCCTGGGAAAATTCTAACCTTGAGCGTGATTTTCTGATTTTTCTCCAGCTTTTTCTTCAAAACGAACTCGACTTTCTCTAGCCTCGGCTGATCCAAAACTTTTTCGATGTCGAGTTTTTGATTGTTCTAAAAATCAACTTCTTGACAGCTCACTTCGAGGTCTGTAAAGTGGCTAGAACTTACAGAAAACAGTTCGCACTGGTCCGCAATTACAGAAATATTCTTTGAGTTGAGCACGATAGACTTCGTTGGCTCCACAACTTCCATAGCAATCACCACAGTCCCATCAATAGCGAAATCTTTTTCAGGTGGGTAGTTTACATAGTTTGGCAGGTACGTTTTAATTACTAAGTCGTATGTCACTGAAATGAATACTTATCGATCGATAGAAGTATGTAGGTTTGACTGAAGAGAAATCAAGCTAATTGTAAGCAATTCTTTTCAGGCAATTCCACTAGAAGCAAGTTATTGCGCTCTGTAGTTTAAAGCGAGCGATGTATGTCATGGCGATGTTCATGATCCCCTCGCCCGAGTGTGAAGAGAATATCAAGCCTGCGTGTCACATAATATAACGTATACGAACGCTAGTAACCTAAGCAACTTGGCCGGTGGTAATCAAATAGGTTGGCGCTTGAAAGGGTGGATTAGAGGTAGTGTCGAAGTAGTGCTTTTTTTAGGGTTTGCAGGAATAATTTGGAAAAATATAGAATCGTCAGAAACAGTTTGTGACCAAAATTGGAAGTATACTTACAAGGTTTTATATTTGTTGGGAGACGTAGTTCTTCAGCTGATGGGGAATTATCATCGACAACGGGTTGATCCCTGGAAAGAAGGGAATTCAACTTTCTGGTGAAATCGGCAGGTCTTTAATGAAGGACCATAAAGATGATTTGCTGAATGTCAGATTACTTGAGTTGAGATGCGCCACATATCTAGTCTCTATCCAAAGTTTTGATGTGCGCAGGTCGTTCCTTACCGCCGTTTCTCACGACTTATTGGTTTTAGCATTTCAAAATTATACAAATATAATTGACGAGCTTACTCTTTTCCATTTCCACCAGTAGTATCAAAGGCTTTCCGTGTAAAGTAGTAGGTCAGACCGATTGAGAGGCCGACGGCAGCAGCTACTACTAACAAAGCAAAGAGAGACTTGATTGGGGTGAGCCGTAGCACTGCATTTTTTCGCGGTTGCTGCGTCTCCTGCTCCTGACCCTCCTCTGCTGTCATCTGAATGTTCTCTTCTCAACTGATTTGAATATTGCCAAAGGCGAAACAATGAAAACTAAAAGGAGATTTTTCAAAATTGATTAAGTTAACGTGATGTGAAACTGTGATGATGGGTTTTTCTAGAAGCTGTTAAAATCAACATTGAAATAAGCCTCTTATGGAAGAAATCTACTGCAGAGAAAAGAGAGATTATTGAAGATGGTAACATTGGTAGAGTACGTGGAACACGAGGCGGGTTTCATAATTCGGTGAACATCGCAAATGATTAGAGATAAGCCTTCAGAGAACAGTTGGTTTTAGGTGAACTTCGATTTGACCTTTATTCCAGCAGTATCGTTCTTACTTAGCAGTACTCTGATTCCACCATGAGTACCGTTGGTATCAGAGCCATACTTGTTACTATACTTCAAAATAATGCACTGGCTTCGCCAAAAAAGCGAAAGGTGTATTTCAAGAAGCGTCTGCATTTGATCCGAATAAGAGTTTTGATGGCTTGACGACCCTGACTGGGAGACTTTTGAAGAAAATTGTAAGTGTGTGCATCAGGGATTAATTATTACTTCTTCATCGAACATTATTGTTCAGTCCACTATATCTGCTGATAGTTGATGATACTTCGTTATCCAATAGGGTAGGGAAGAACGGAGAAATAAGAAGGGGATTCGGCAACTTCTCTCCGGAGTGCAACGCGCCATTCATCCAACCTACTCGTGACCGTAACTGTAAATGATTGCACATGGGAAGGGAGGATACGGGAATATATGGAGAGGGAGGTCAATCAATGGAATGAATAGGGTTCCCGTAGAAAAAACGATTGTTTAATTCAAGAAGCATTTCAAAATGGATGTCGAACCATCGGGTGAGAACGATTTCCTTTCCTACAACTCCTCATTACCTTTCCGTAAAACCTCCATTTGGCTGTTCCACACTTTCATTTTCAATGTATAGCAATGGTCCCGGTACAAGCAATACAGGCTCCTAATTTTACTATCTTCTACTAGGGACCAGCTCCAACTCTCGGCGGTTATTACTCAGTCATTTAATTGCTTGTTCATGACTGGGCCAAGAAAACAGCATGCACCGAACGAACGTAGTGGGGCACCGTAGTCGAAATGGTAGGAGGGGGCAGCGCTACCAACACTAAAGAATGGGCCGTGGATGAAAAAGTATTTGAAAGGCAAGCTGTTTTCTTCCATGAAAGAACATCAAGATCGATTAATAGAAGTTTTTGGCTACCGTTGAACTAGCATACCTTGCTTTTGCATCCTATCGAGTTTTCATTGACACCATCGTGGCGGCTAATCTAATAATGAGGGTGTCAAAAAGGAATCATTCATGAATAATTCCGTGAAAACATCCCGATAAGAACCCATCAAAGGATAAAAAGCATAGATGCCATCAATGAGGCAGCATGGCTGAGCTGATAGAATACATTTTTTTCTGAGGGAATTTTTTGTAAATTAAGGACAGAACACGTGAGCAGTTTGATGTGAAGAAATTCTAGGGATGTGCTTTTATTCATTCCCCAAGTATGACTTCAACACATGCTTCAGAATTCAAGAATAAGTCATTTTTGGCAAACTAGGTGATAGGATTTTTGTAGTTTTGACGTAGGTTTGACAGAATGTTACTTTTTCACCTAAGAACCGGCTGTTTTTGATGGTTAAATAGAGCATGTACCAAAATCACTGCAAGAGCTTTTTCCACGACTTCAAGCAGACAAAATGGGCAAATTGGCAAGCGGAGAGCTTGACAGCTCATTTGGGCGGAGATGGTGTAGAGGAAAGAGGCGTGCTATCACCCGCGCCCGATCCGGGGATTAAATTTTGGATTGACACTCGGGTAGGCCAACGGAAAGTTTAGCCAACAAAAATGTTCATCCCTACAGGGTCGGATAATTAATATTGGACTTGTTTGAAGGTATAAAAGCAACCGCTTGACCATTGGCTGACCACGCTATTGAAAAGACGTCGTATACGATTTTTACTAGAAGTTACGTGCTGGAGGTCTTTTGACTTCACACGTCTTTTGGCCCGAATCAATCTTGAAAACGGGACTGATTGGGGCCAAGAGACCTTGAAGCTTTATTTGTTTATTTATTCTTTACATGAGTAAATTGATATGAGAAAGAAAGGTCGATAGAATACATATCATGCCCACAACAGATTTTTGTTAACGTTAACTGAGAAGCGAGAAGCACGCTCTTTTCAGAAAAAGTTTATCTTTTTAGTTATGGCCATTCTTAGCGATAATGAGCTGCTTTGCGTTTTTACAAGCCATCAACGTGACTCCTTAGACAACTAATACTTGGCGCCGACTTACGCAATACGTAGAGGGTGCACTTACTGGTCCCTTGAATCAGGTCATTGTTTGCCGGTCATGGTGATGCTCTGTATTTTCAAAAAATAGTGGAGGATTTTTCACTTTACTTCGAGCATCTGGTATACACCCAGAACATTAGCATGTCCTTGAGTCAAATGATGTCATTTGGGAGGATCGCAGGGGTGTCGGGTAATGGGTTGGGAGGCTCAAGCAGGAGTCGCGGAAAGCCAAATCGTCAATTTCCAGTGAATGGGCCTTTTATAACCGCCCTTTCAAAACTAACAAACTTCCAAAAAAACTACGAAAATGATTCACTCGAGCAGGATGGGCAGTACATATTTGCGTAAGAGATGAAAGGATGACCCCAAGAGGAGCAAACAATATTGTATATAGGTATTCATATAGTTACAAGCGCAAAGAGACACTTGAAATTTTCCGAATTCCTTCAAGCAAGACCACGACTACTCTGAATTTGTGCAGTTTTAATTGTATAAAGGTAACGGAGATGACCTTCCCGAGATACCCCGCTTAGTAGTATGTAAGCATGTATAATCTGTTCGCAATCGTAGACTAGCTTCAATCTGGGACCCTTTCTCCACTTTTAAATCCCCTGAAAAGGAAGCAACTTTTCTGAAGGTTCATGACCATCTAGTGATTTCTGGTGAAGACCTAAACGTCTAATTTTCTAAGCCTTATCATGACTCCCCGCGAGTACGCACGACTTTTTATTTCAAGCCCCAGGGAAAATGAAAGAAATTGAAATCGCGCTCTAGTTTCGTCCAAAACAGGCTCCGACAGTCACTTTCAACTTTTGCTACGGGTTCAGCTTCAAGACGTCTGTATTTACGTAAGAGCCCTTAAAGTAAACTGAGAACAAACAACTCCTAAGACATTATAATGGCAGCTTCTTTTTGATGTCACAATTACTTCTATCTGTAACCACGCAGCAGTTCATCATTAATTTACCGAATTGGGCTGTCTACAAAACCAAAAAATCTTTTGGAATCTGGATTCTTGCCAACTACATAGTTTTCTATCCTTTACCTTACGCTGACTCCTACAGTAGTTTCTTGAAGATACCACCCAATCAACATATGATATTTCTGTTCGTTCCATATTGACGAGAAAGCTGTCTAGAACATTCGGTATCAGTTGACGCTACGATTATTCGCCTAATAGAAGTCTCAGAGAGATATAACTTGTTATAGATTACTTTCATCCAATGACATCTATAATCTAATACAGTGTACTACCGCAAAAGAAATAATTTTCAAAAATCTAGAAATAGAGCCTAAATTAAATAGGAGGCTATACTCCTCAGATGTAACCACGACCTTGGTTAGAGACTGGAAAGAGGAAAATTCGTCTATATAAGCACTTTATTTCTTCTAGAATTATCACTAAATACTACCGTATCTCTTTGCAGATTTACAAAACCAAAAAATGTAACATGAATTAGACGTCACTAGACTCAAAAGGGTTATTACATCTGAGGAATCCTGCCAATGGCTTGTAAAAAGGCAAACTATTCTCTTATCATTCAGTTCGCTTACAATTCACTTTGTCTATTGTTGATATCATGGAAGAAAAAAGTCGATTCCTATCCTCTGTATGTCATGGCCTCAAAGTACGGACGAAACTCCAAGTAGCATCTTCTCTGCATGAGATTCGAGAAGGCTCGCAGAAGCGATTCTGAGACAGGCCCTTAGCTCGGAATGTCTCGAAAGGTGACTCAGAGGGCTGGTCGGCTGGCTACGGTGCACGACATTTTAGGAAGGACCCATTAACTCCAAGCATTTGAGCGGATTGACCGACGAGGAAAACACGTACATCGAACAGTTTCAGAAATGCGAAAATGGTGGTTAAAAGGTGGTGTAATGACTGCAAAGTTCGATTTGAACACAAGAGCATCAGGGATTCTTGAAGTTCAGGAATTCCTGATGGTCACCATGACGGAATCGGTAGCAGAAAATTCGCTACTGACGATAGAGGTGAAAGGCCGGATTAAGAAACTCTCTTGGGGGCCTGAATTCTCGACAGCAGCGAATGACCACTTTTACTCGAAGAGTTCAACGAATTGCCGAGGCATATAGTTGCAATTTCCATCCCAAAGGACGTCTCCTCCAGGTGCATAACCCAACCCATGAGCTCGGTCAGAGCTATGTGATCGCACATGGAATTCACTGAGCTCCGGTGTTAGAGAGGCTACTTGCGCACTGTTCCACCCACCACTACATATTCATAGGACTCCTTTTAGCAACCATTTCTGAGAGGTACTCCAATCAGCTTGGAATTGAACTCGCAAAGAAGTTGGTTATAGCTTTTGGAGCGGAGCTGAATGTTTTAAATTGAACCAGCTCACGACAGCTTTATTCACCGTGGGGAATGGAAAGAGTCGTACGAAGTTTTGCGAATTCATGCTGAGGCTTAGAAATCTGGACTTCTACATAATTCACAATATCGAAAACGGGGGAGATTTCCTACCTTTTATGTTTGATAGAATATTTTAACCAGGAGTCTGACTTCTACTGCTGAGGGTGATCCTGTAAGGAAACACTGATGGAAGGAGACCATCATCGACAGTGACAGTTCGAGCCGCAGTAATGGACCCTGCTATGCCTCTTACGATCTTGGCGGGGTAGTAGCCTTCTCGTCCTAGCTATTCTCCCCTCTCTAATCACCACAAACGTTGTGCAGGAATAGTGAACCGGATCTATGCATTCAGACGCACCTCATATACTTTCTGAGTTTTCAAAAAAGTACCAGCTTCGAGTGAAATTACAATCAGAGCTGATAAAGATGTTATATCAGTTTGGCTGAGTAGTTGGAATGTGTGGTTTTGATTACTGGCAGCTCCCAAGCGGGTCGTTCCTTCAACGGTAAGGTGGCATGAAACGTGAGGGGCATGCCGCACTTTTAAGCAGGACCATTATTGATTAGGATTCCGACGTTGATTTCGCTGTAGGCAGTCTTTCCGACTGCAAAAGATAGGAAATCAATAGAATTAAAGCTCTGGCAAATCTTCACGGGTCATTTAGGTCTAAGGAAGAAGTGGTATGGTAAGGGCCGTAACTTATCTGGGATGTCCATGGCTTAGATTGTGGATAAGTAGTGCAGGAATATAATCACTGAATACAAGTCAATTGATTTGGGGAGAGAGTGATTGTGAGCGGGAATGGGCATGGGTTGAATGGAATGATAAGAGTTCATCCAGAGCTTTTATATTGTCGTACCGACATTAAGTGGTGCTAAATTGTTATGTCATGCACCAATAGACACCTCTGTCAATAGCTAAGCCCTTTATTGAGTCAAAGCACAGTGGCATAAGCTGCCACTGCCATTTGTGTTGTCTAGATCAAGAAAAAGGTGTTCGTCTTTGTTTGCTTTAAGTCATTTGAATTGCCATGAGTCAGAAACCGAAAGTAATGTCCCATACGCAAAGCCCTAATATGAGCTTCGGTGGTCCAGTGTTAGAGGCCTTTCCTAACCACCTTATGTTTACACTGTTTAGTTAAGTATTTGTCAGAGTTAACGAGTTAATAAAGGCAAGTACGGTAGGTCTTAGGCAATAAAAGCGGTGGAGGCACACTAGGGAGTTCTGGTCTTGTACCTCTACCTTCTGCGGTAGATGTCATGACAAGAGAGCTAGCGGATGAACCGCTGAAGGCCGTTCCTTTGCTGATGACGTCGCTTTTACAGCAGAAGACACTGTCACTCCAGAACAAGCTTACGAAAATGGCAAATTCTTCTGGCAGAGAAAGGACTCCTGCGTAGTGGACGAGGGCATAAAGGCTTTGAAAAACACGACAGTTCTTGAGTTCACTGTGATCCACAACAACGAGTGTTGATTCACGGGCGAGAGTTATAAATATAAAGGGCAGTTTATTCCACCGATATGAGAATGTTGCGGTGGGTGTGCGGATGGGGTCTACTGGATCTGGTTAGAAATATAGATCTCAGGACTCGGGATTTTTCGTGCATTCCTGTTAGAACGTCAGAAACGCTAGAGCGGAGGAGGCGCTTGGTGGGGTAGTGTGCAATCAACAAGCTTTGAAACATCGTCAGGCCTTTGAAAACGACGAACCCGTCAAAACGTTGGTCAAAATAGAAATTTCCACCAAGCAACCTCAAGGCAGAAGCAAAACTAACAATATCAAGAACAACAGGTTTCAAGATGAGAGAACGGGATTCAATGGAGATCTCAGGACGTTTATCTCAACAGCAGCGAAGATATGTTCGTCTGGAGATGACAGAGCAACACCAGNGGCCTTTGAAAACGACGAACCCGTCAAAACGTTGGCCAAAATAGAAATTTCCACCTAGCAACCACAAAGCAGAAGCAAAACTAACAATATCAAGAGCAACAGGAATGCCGAGGTTTCAGGATGAGAGAACGGGATTCAATGAAGATCTCAGGACGTTTATCTCAACAGCAGCGAAGATATGTTCGTCTGGAGATGACAGAGCAACACCAGCACTAAGTAAGTCATGGGATCAACCAGTAAGCAAGGCGAAGAATTTGAAGCTTAAAGGAAATCACAAGTACCTCCAGAGGAAGGAAAGAGGTAGGACGAGATTTTGAGGAATTTTGCTGCAGCCAAGGTCACTGTAGAAGGAAAGTGTTGAATATAATGATTTGCGGGTTGGGTTTACCGCTAGGAAAAGAAAAGTAACTGATCCCGAGTTGAAGAATCGCAGAATGCTTGCAGGTGTAGAGAATCGGCTAAAAGTAAACGTATGCTGTTATGCGCCAAGACGAACTCGGCGAAGAAGTACAGTTGAGGAGGCGTTAGGCAAGCCAGGAGTATATGATTGCGGGCTTGTCACAGTTTTGGGGTAGGTAGCTTTGCTAGGATGTCTTCAGTTCGGAAATAGCACAAGCAGCTTTCAACTATAAAAATCTGTACGATATTTGGACGAATTGGAGCGATGGGGGAATGTGCAGGGGCCTTCTTGAAGCCTAGAGCAAGATTTCATCTTTCAACATGGGTAACGTTTCAGTCTTGTCGCCTTTCTCGGAATTGAGGCTTTACAGAACTACCTACACAGCCAGATACATATCATGCCGAGATTCATCGAAAGTCAATCATGATGGCTTCGATGGGAACATCAGAGAACGTGACGAAAGGCATGTTTAGAAAGCGAAGCGTTATCTAAGGCAAAGAAAGCGGAGTTCTTCATTCGTCAGACGAAACCATTAGAGCGCTTCATAATCGGGAATGTTAAGACATATATCAATGCTATGAATTATGGATTTAAGGCAGCATAAGAATCTTTCTTTTGAGACGCTGCATCCATCAAAAATCTAAATGGTCATTTCAGAACCTATATCGTCTACAACGAGTTTTAAAATGATTTCGAAGGCTAATGCTACGAATAGGCTCTCTCAAACGTATCTGACAATAAGTGACCTGCTAAGCATAGAAGTTATAAGAAGCCCGACTAGACTGTAGTGGCTACATGGCAGACTGTACTGGTTAAAGACACTGTTCACGAAAAAATGGTTTCGGAGATCTGCGCATGGTTTGAATTCGACGCCCCCTCTGATACCATTTGTGCAGGAATGAGGTCGGAAAACGGTCTGGATAGGGCACAATAAAGGCAGGAACAGTGGGGGACGGGAGGCCTCCGCCCCTCGCTAGGCTGACTACGTGTTCTAATTGTCCTTCACCAAATTCGCATTGGAGCGATGTGTCTGCTTGGGTGTGTTGTCTGCTATTGCATGCAAGGTACATTCGCCTTCCTAGTCTCAAATTTGATATTTGCTGAAGACTCATCATAACAATTCCTATACAGATGCATTCTTATTCGGGAGAATGGGTTAATGCATCCTCCGGTAGCCATGGGAAGGCAATTGTGGTAAATATAAGCAATCAAAAGATGGAGTAGTTATTCAAAGTCGATGCTTCGAGTATTTTGCATTCCAGAAAAAAAAAACAAAGTGTGGAAACCATAGGTGCAGAAAGAATCATAATGCAAAGAATGTGTTTTCGGACAGAAACGAACACCTTTGGGTTGAGTAAATTGAATTGCAAAATACGGCTCTCAGCCGAGTAGAACAGGATATTCTGTTATCAAACCAAAACGGAAGTGAGACGAGAAGCAAAGCTGAAATAGCCAGCATGGCAGCTAGCCTAGCCAGGCATTGGACGAACTCGACTTCTGGTGAGAATAGCAGAGAAAAAGGGAAACGTCATGCGAAAAATTAATTCATAAGAACAACGAAAAAGTTTCTATTCACTTGTTATTCTGATTTTTCAGGAAGCAAACTTTATAACGAACGTAGGAATAGATTGAAATACGTTCTATCTCCGTAAGGAGACAAACGAAAAGATGTCAGATATTCAAAAAAAGTTACTGATCGTCTGGACAAAGAGGAAAATGAGCATGGACAGCTTCCAGGTCATCAGGAATAAACCAGTACCTGTTTTCGAGAGTAGATAGGAAGGCACAAGGATGAAAACGAAAGCATCGTTGGAAAAACCAAATCGTAGAAAGAATACTTCTTAACCTTACCAGTTTCGAATTTTGAAAATCAAACTGCATGCTGAGGGTGGGAATTTTCAAAATTGTTTAATACCACTGTACACTGACAAGCAATCAACGGTATGAATTTGTTTTCAAAAGCTGCCATTATAGGGATAATGATTAGGAGTATGGGCCGGTGCCATAATGTACGGAGCAGGCTCCTTTCTAAGAGGAGATAGGAAGGCAAAAAAATTAAATGGAAAAAATACACTGAGTGAACCTAACAAATTACAGAAAAAAAATTAAATCCGTTTTTGAACGCCAGATGATCAACATTGATTCTAAATATTCCGAAAAAAGGAAGTTTCAGTAATATTAACTATCGTTGTATCTACAACGGTTCGGAATACATGGAACATTTTTATCAGATCTAAGAATTGTAGTAACGACGAAGAGAATGACTACGGTCGGTTTTCAGGTCACCAGGTACGTCCTGAGATTCTCAAGACTTTTTCTCAAGAAGCTGGTTAATCAAACTGTCTCGTCGAGCGAAGTACATGAGACAGGAAGTAAGGGAATGATAGTTCAGACGAGAAAAAAAAATAGGTGCACGTTAGATTGAGTGGTAGCAATTTCTGGAACTTTTGATGAATGTGCTGATCACTGAGTTTACATTACAACACGCATTCATGGATTAGTGAAAAAGGGGTCAAAAGTACTACAGTATCCGAAAAACTGAAAGTACAATCCTGAGAATCTTGGTACAAGGGCGTCTGCCTACATGAACTAAATAAGTAGAAGAACTGTGTTGACATGGCTGTAAGTGCAAAGTCAGTCAGCCTTAAGATGTTCATCAAACGTTTGTCACGCTAGCGTTTTCTTCACTGCGGTGGTCAACTCTCCAAAGTTCTCTTCTGAGGGAAAGCAAGGACCAGCTTGTAAAAGCACCCATAGAGTAAGACTGTCAGTTGATTTTCAAGAACGGAGTACACATTTGCAAAGGCAAATTCGTGGCGTTCCACTGATACAGGCATTTCAAAAATCCATCTAGCTCCTGAGCGATCCTACACCAACAGAAATCAAACAACTCTGGATTAATAGGAGGCACCATTCGACCACCCTAGATAATAGACGAATTTTCACCTCCGTACTCCGAGTATAGTGAATTTTTACATTTTCATGGTTTTACACCCGCGCTAATCCCCATTCTCTTGAACGACTTTCTCCGAAAAAGCCACTCCAATTCTGCCAGTTTTGACAAATTTAGTTTCGCAATTTTTTCTCGCAGCTACTGGGAGTGAGAGGTTACGGGAGGCCAAGTGAGAATCCCAAAAATTGTAAATAGAGGAAGAAAGACTCTATTTCCTGCAGGATCCATAACTTGTCTCATCCATTTACAGTGGAGTAAACGAGGATCGTGCCTATTGCCAACGATTACCCGCTTCCCCCTACTACCAGTTCCTTTTACAAAAAAAAATATGCTCTCAGTCAACTCATACCTGCTCACTGTCGAGACTGTCTCTGTCTAGTCCACACATTCGGAATTAGAGAAAGCCATAGAGCTGAGGATAGCGTAAAGGCTCAAAACCTCGATATTCGGTGACACAGAATAAGTTGATGAGAGATGAAGAGCCATGGGGCCAGTGTATTTGATTCCTCTTAGCTGTACTCCGTACTGAGAACTTTTGAAGGGTCCCTTGGAATATAGGATGACAGCTAAGTGAAGTCAAGCAAGGAAAGGCACGATTTAGCTGATATTTGGCACGGGGTCATCCCTTCATCACTGTTAAGGAGACAAAGGCATGTCATTCATGAAGAACACCATTTCCGCAGACCCTGTATGCATTAGACACTGATTAAGGCCACCACTGTTGGGAAGGACAGAAGAGAAATGAAAAAAAAGCCAGGAAAGAATTGAGAGACAATTATGCCTTTGCCCTGAGGAGAAGAGCATTCCAGATATAACTACAGGAAACCACCGCTAGCGAAAAAAAAGGCATTATTAATCAGACTTAGGTAAAATGAACTCAGTGTTGAATGGAATAACATGAAGGCAGATAAAACAACGTTTGCGAACTGATGCGAACAACTCTTAAAGAAACCTTCACCAGGAAATCAGGTTCAAGGAAATTGGATTCAGAATTGAGAGGAGATGGAAAAAAGGAAATGAGGCTGGAAATTCAAAAACAACGAATAGACCAGTTTGCAGTCAAAAGGTCTGTCTGTATGTAAGAAAAGCACGATTGTAAAAATACAAATTTAACATGGACGAAATAAATGAAGATTCACAGCCATGATGGCAGTGGCAGGGATGTAAAGCTGTTTTATGAAGAATGAAACGAAGAAGAAATGAAAGACTTGTAGAAGAACCACTGGATCGCTTACTTGCTGGTATTGTGGCAATGTGTTGCCATAAAAACCAGTCAGAACAACGAGAAGAACAACATTTGAACGCCATGTCTCTCACTTTCAGAACGATTTCTTTGGCAAAGCACAGAACCCGTTCGATGAGAATGAATACTTATCTGACGTCGGTTCGTGATAAATGTATCCCTAACGCAAGTAATGGAACATGTAGTGGTAATGATAATCGATAATGCTAATGCTAATGATAATGATAATGATAATGATAATGATAATGATAATGATAATGATAATGATAATGACAATTATAATGGTAACTGTAGTTGAATAATCGCATTGGATATCTNAGAACAACGAGAAGAACAACATTTGAACGCTATATCTCTCACTTTCAGAACGATTTCTTTGGCAAAGCACAGAACCCGTTCGATGAGAATGAACACTTATCTGACGTCGGTTCGTGATAAATGTATCCCTAACGCAAGTAATGCAACA
Source organism: Haemonchus placei (assembly GCA_900617895.1). NCBI lineage: Eukaryota > Metazoa > Nematoda > Chromadorea > Rhabditida > Trichostrongylidae > Haemonchus > Haemonchus placei. The sequence continues at coordinate 14,980 of UZAF01016453.1, read as the reverse complement.
TGTAGGGGTAATGATAATCGATAATGCTAATGATAATGATAATGATAATGATAATGATAATGATAATGATAATGACAATTATAATGGTAACTGTAGTTGAATAATCGCATTGGATATCTGTTTTCTTACAAATAAAGTGCAAATCATATCTCAACAAATCATATCTCCCATTCATTTTTTATGTAAGGGCAAAGGGCATCACATGACCTCAAAAGGGCAAAATCACAAGTCCTGAAATCGAGAAAACTGACCATTAGTGAAAAAAATCACTTCCGTGCAACCCTGTGTTGTGAACCGCTTGGTACCAGTTCAAGAATGATTCCACATTGTGTACTTTTGACTTGTAGATAAAAACCACAATAAGTGGTCAGTAACTGGGGACGTGAAGAAGCAGGGGTTCGTCCCAAAAATTCATTCTCCTCGAAACGGAAATTACGGTTGCTACGGTAGAATACCAGAGTTAAATTAGCGCAATTGCCGCCATCAGTTAGGGCAGAAATAAGGAACAGACAGTTTGCCGGTCGGAATATACAAAAGAAGAGAGCCATCTAGAATAGGACCAAGTGCAAGACAGAGAGTGATTCCTGCGCACAGCTATGAGACACCAATTTAGACCAGGAATATCAATCAAGACGAGATAGTTCAGCGAAGAAACCACCCTGAACATTTCCAGGCATGCAGATGGCGCTGATGGCTCCAGAAAAAAGATCAAAAAAGAAGAAAAAACTGAATCGAAGTGCAAAAAGAGTAAAGATTAGAAAAGGTTGAGCAGGAAGTCTTAGATTCAGCCTATGCATGAAAAACCGAGTAATGGAAAGATTTAAATGAAAAAATATCGAAATTTGAATCCAAGTGGATCACTTACCCAATGGCCGACATCTTTTGGAGCTATCCTCCAGAGCTGAAACCATACTTGAGGCTGAAATGTGAAAAGATTTTGAAAATCATTGTGGCTTCAGAACACTTCTGAATTATTTTTACAATTTATTATCCGTATGTATAGATTCCTCTTGCGCGTTGACTTCCACGATGGAAGCCGCTCTGCAGTATCATCGGCATCATCGGTACCATAGAAGTCTCACCGCACAGAAATAGACCTCTCTGAAAAAACTTTTCTAAACATATTTGATTATTTGAGTATTGTAAGTCATGACTTCAATAACGGAGAAATGTTCGATGGAGCCTAACACACAGAATGCACAAGTGACTTTGTGGCAAGTGGTGCGCAATATCACATACGCACTGATCGAGAATCGAATGCGGGATTGATACTGAGCCAAGCAAGATTTTCATCCCTGTTAATAGATCCCAGACTTGTAAGTGAGGATAAAAGAGACTGACTTGTACATCAGCTGACCACCACACGATTATGAATAGGTCACAAACGCAATCAAAGCGCTACTACGATTCTGAATAGTGGAACGCAGAGGAGCGTTTCATAAAAGGGACTTCAGGCTTTATCCGAACTCAGCACTATGAGGAAGATAAATAAGGCTTGTAGGCTGTCGTTATGGACTGTTGAAACTCTCGAGGCACCCTAGGACAGGCAGTCTATTGAAATTGTAGAAAGGGTGCTTGAGCCCGGGAGACGGGCGTTAGGAACGATTTTGGGTAATCGATTTGCCGCACGCGGCTGTCGCGGACCACTCTTTCACCGTTATTACAGCTCTAGCGTTCTTCATACAGCTCAATCGATATGCAATCATTATTTTATGCATAATTCTACTATTAGTACTTTTGTTCTTGTATTTCTTACCTACTGCTGCATCCTGCTACATTCCTTCGCGCGCGACGCCCCTCTCACCGCGACGCGACCATTTCGTTCCTAACGCAGCACACCCCTTGAGCCCAGATGATCAAGGCTGATGAATTCATAGTTAACGATTTCAGCGAAGTTGAAGTTAAAGTTGGTCGGCTCAATTTGCCGCTTGTCAGCTACATGTGTGGGCGATTTTATAGTTTTAATCCGTTTATAAATTTTGAAAATATTTTCATGAACATTTTTTCAAAATTTAGTTAAACTGCTAAACTGCCATGTTTAGGATGCCTTATTAAACGTTAGGCTAGCTGAAGAGTGAGGTGATTTCGAGGAAAAAGCGACCAGCTAGAATATTTTACTCTAATACATACACATGGATCAAGTGTTGAAGTATCTAACCATAAGGGGGTAGCGTGACTTAGCAACTCACCCAACAGACGAGTGTGTAGACTGTTTTTTGCTCTTCTACACTATTTCTGCTTACAAAAACCTCAAAAAAAGTTGAAAAACATGTTGTGGAAGTTTTTTTTTTACGAACAGCAATAACAATCCCGTTCTAGACCTTTCCCACATAAAGGTGAGGAACAAGTTCTCGAGAATTCTACCTTAACAATGTCGTAGTTGAAGTCTTCACCCCAGACTAGTTTTCACTGCTGCTGTTCCATTAAAAGCAAACTACTTAAGCGGAGTTAAAGAATAAAGTACTGTCCGTTTGCGCTAACTAATCCCTGTGTCCTAAGTTTTATAATCAACTTTCAAAAAAATTGCGCTCCACATCTGTATTATCAGTGGCCGTGCCATGTTTGTATAACCGTTCGAATGAATCTGACGAAAGTACAGCTGTATGGGCTCCAAAGCGGTTTTAGGAAGGTCATAAATATTTTTATAGCCCATCGAAGAAAGTCCCTCAATCAGTATCATGGCAGTAAAGAGAAAGCAGTAGCTTTCATTGTCGTGCCTAAGTGCCTGTGCCCTATGTAGGCCCTGTTATCAGTACTCAAAAGACCGAGAACTTCACAGAGGGCATTTTCAAATCGGATAATGTTTATTGAAAACATTTCATATATAGAGAATATTTGCAATATTTTGCTACTTTAAAGACCAGTTTTTGTAAAACATCAATTGGACACCCAATGAAAATATTCTACATAGGAAAAGTTAAATAAAGCGGTTTTTCTTAGTGATCTATTCACTTTTATTGCTGATTTTAATCAAGTGAAGTGTGAACAAAAAATGAATGAAATGAAATGAGAAATGAATGAAGATTTTGAACAAAAACGTTGGGTTCTGGAAGGCAAAAAAGAAACTTCAAAGCCTTACTTATATACACTTCCTCGAAAGTTTACAGTATGAAGAAGTTTCTCCAAGATAGAGTAACTGGTAATGTTTCGATGGGAAATAAATAAAAAACATTCGTAATCGTTCGAACAGCAAAGAATGCGGTGGAGGATACTAAGTGAACAACAGCGAAACTGATGCGGATGACCTTGATATGCCATACTTGGGTATTCTCAAAAAAGTCACTTTTAAAAAGTAACAATCAGGAAAAACCGGTTGTAGACGAAAGTAACTGCAAAAACATGGTCGTAGACGGCTTTATAGTGGAATTTCGGTGGAGCGTATTTCTTTTTTGCGTGGACAATATGCTTACCCTCGTGCGTAGAAAGAAAGATGAAACTTAGCTTCAAGAAATATTTCAAGAAATCAGCGAAAATCTGGAGAATAGTAACGAAAGTGAAACCCAAGAGAAGGGTCATTTTAGGTTTTCCCTCCCGAACGGCGTGCCGTGCTCGCTGGATCCGATGGAGCGCCGTGATGGAGAAGATTTGAATTTCCAGTGGAGGATTAATTGCTGTCCACGATCATTTTTTTGTGACTACTTTCGTGTACGAGTGGTTTTTCACCTAATTGTTTCTTTTGTGAGAGCGATTTTATTTGAAGAATCACTAAGTATGGCATAGAAAGGTGAACTGAATCAGTAACCACCTCGTGAACACTGCCGCTTCTATTTAGAGTTTATGTAGGAATATTGTCACCCGTAACTTTGCTCTGTCTACATAGCTTCACAGATTCTTAACACTTCCAAATTTCGTTTGTTGTACGGTACATTTGGAAGTTGGAGCTCTAGGACTATGTGAAAGCTCATGTACGAGGACGATGTCTACACAATGAAGGGGCAATTGACCCAGAAAGGCTGCATTTCTTCCAAACTTTTTGCAAGGTTTCTATAACGGGTCATTAGACAAAGCAGACTGGAAAAAACCTTCGATTATGCTAAACAATTGAAAAATCCTCTTTTTTTNTTTTTTTCAGATTCCTCTATATTCATCGAAAAAGGAAGGAGACCATGAAGAGAGCCGATGAAAATTTGATAACACACTTCAGATGGGAAGTGAGGTTCTGGTTGCTACTGCAAATGAGAGGAGAATCTGATGGCAGTACTGCGAATGGGATTATGGCAAACAGTTAGTGGTAAACGGTATATGGCCGGAATTGTTTGGTCTTCCTATTGTTCATTTGTTTGAACAGACTATTGAAGGATGTCAGAATGCAGGGGCAGCGAAGCGACGCTGAAAAGTAGGATAGTCAGTCCCGATTACTCACTCAGCCAACCCAAAGCTCTACCTCCGGGGAAGCTTAGCTTGTTGAGTGGGCGGCTATCTATCCCACCCCTTCCCATATGAGAGGTAATATAAAGATAATAAAGATAGATTGAAACACCTCTTTGAACAATAACGGTGAAGACAATAACTAACAATTATACAGCAGTAAGGTAAAGATAAAAATCTCTACATGCGGCTTTTTTCGAAATTTGTCATCAAGATCATCGGACAATTGTGACAACAACTACTTAAATACAAACCTTGCAAAAGCTGTGGGAGCGTCTTTTTTCTTCTATATAGGTAAGTCATATAAGGAATATGGAAAGTTTTAAGCAACAATAAGAGAGCAACTGGTAATAACAAACGGTCACAATTGTTCTATGTGTCAGAGTGAGACAAATAGAACGGAAGGCCACCCGGAAAGCGGATTACTGCGGGGAACAATTCGTGACGAATCAATGGGGGGTTCAACAAATATCGGAATGAAAAACATTAGAGGAGTCGAGTCTATGCAATCATTCGATCTGAGAAAGTGAACTGTTTCGCTTTGGTTTGCATGATGAAGCAAGACAGATCTCTCTAGAACAGGTTTCAGGGCTATGTGTACTACAGCGCTTCATCAATTCAAAAGAAGCTACAAATTCAGATCATTGACGCGGTTGCAATGTGAAATGACAGAGCATTCATTGTGTAATAAATCTCGAAAACGTGCTGCCTTGACGTTTTATTTATGTACCTATTTATAAGATTTGGGCTTAGGTGGTGGCAATTGGCGCACTTCTCATCCTACTTGGTCCATGGATCGAATCCCGAACCAAAACTCGCTCAGACAATCGAAATCTTTCGTCCTTCTCCTGTCGATTAAACTGTATCAGGCTCGTCTGGGAGGATAAGTGATCTGTATATCGGCTTGATATCGTACTGTGGGCCAAATACACCCACCAAGCTCAATCTTGAGTGGAAGTAAAATGAGGAAGCCTCAAAATACGAATCGATGACTACTTTAAAATATCATCCTTGACCTTTTAACCCCGAAGTCGCTTGGACGCCACTCACGGTGTAATACAGAGCAGGAGCGAACTCATAGAATAACTTATACAGTGTTAGATGAACTGGCAATAGGAGCCCCATATTGTTGATAGATGTTAGAGAGGACAGGAAAAATTGTCAACTCATCAAAGTATGCCACATTCGGTGTTAGACAGAAGTACCCTTATTCCTATTGTGATTCCTATATAAAAGCTTATTCATGGATGAGGCACCCATGATTCGGCTCTGATGAAAGTTTAAGGAATAATTTCGATCTTCTTGTTTTGAAAAACTTTTCTCATTTCCATTCAGACTCAAAAAAACGTTTGAATCGCTCACATATGAATATACAGCAACTGTAGTGTCAGCCGATAGGATGAGTCAGCACCTCTGTTCTTCCAAAACCTCCATTATTACGAAAACTCGAATGTGAACAATCCTCCTACAACAAAGAACACTGCCAAAATTTTTATGATGGGTTGGATACGGTATGAATGACGTGCCTGTAAAATATGTGAAGTGCCTGACATTTTTCAATCAAGTATCCTTTTGTTACTTTCCGAAGAACGGTGAATAGTGCTTGCAAAAAAGCAAATTTCAAAGAGTTTAATACTCCAGTCATGTTTTTAATCTAGGACTCCTGTTGCATCTCGCTCTTAGAGGAATTGGGAAAGAAAAATATGGCTAAGGAAGGAGAACGGGCAACGAAAGAGGTTAGAAACATTTCCTCCCATCTTTTAGGAACTCATCGCAGGCTTGGACGTGATAAGTTTCGGTTTTTTTTTCTTTTGTCTGATTACTGTACTTCAATTTGATATTCAACAAGTCCAATCGTCTATGGCTAATTAGGTAGTCACACCTGAACATTTAATCGAAAAAGGCGATTTATTATCGTGGCTAATTCATCTTATGCGATCTCCATCGATGGACGGCGGAGATGGCGATCTTAGAAATCGTTCAACAGCATTCGTATCCGTCCTAGGTGGTTGATTAGCGCATCGCTCTTATAGCAAATCGTCTTCAGGTCAATGGACACAAAGAAAACCTTCATTAACGTTATTTTCTCCCATGGCCTCTGACCAGACATGTTATGTTGATATGCTGTCTGTCATATACTTTTGGGTTCTCCACCGTCGACATTTTATGCAGGCTGGAGCTGAGTCCCTGAGTTTCCTCGATGTTGTGTCTACTCATTTTTGTTGAAGTGTAGGTGGAGCTAAGGAGTCGAGCAGATCAGAGTGAAGTCTCAGATTTGTTAATTGTACATGATGGATTCCAGAAGTTCGAAGGTTGATCAGTACGCACCCTGTGGCTTTCTCAGCTTATGAGCCTCCATATTCATCAGACATAAACGCACACATGAGGCAAGGCTCTTCTATCGGTGACAGACCGGGGAATCTTCTAAGGTGCTGAGCAGCACGAAAGTCGATGAGTAACATTTCTGCAGCAGAAAATGTTCCGAATGTAGAAGTTATACATACATAATATACAGTTATACAAAAGGCAGGACTTACCGCCCGCAAAAGAACTGTCCTTTCGATACATTCCATTGTAACACAACGAGAAGAACTATTGTTGTCTTTACCTTCCTTAGGTGGGATGCAACCCGATTAATCAGGAACTCACATTGAACAATATCATTTTTTGCATTTTCTTCCCACATAAATTCAAATCAATATCGTAGACTGGGCCTCTGCCACCCTCATTGTGGAACAAAGGAGAGCTAAGATCACACACTGAAGGTTCTCAATATCCACAGCGGAATAAGCTTTCCTTTTTTATTTGCTAGTCGAAGCTGTCTCTCTCGGCTTACGTGAGCAACATTTTTACATTTTTTTGCTTGTGTTCTTTATTTAAAAATAACGATTGCTTCTCAGGGATTCTGAAACAGTGATAACCGTTCTGTCCAGTACTCTGCAGTCGATTAGCCAAAAAAGCAATTAGAGGACTGGAAAACGAGAACGGTTTCACTTTAGTTCTCCTGCTTCGATTTTTCCTGGGGATCATGATCTCTACCTTTCTGATACTGCTTGGAAACAAAACGAGGAACGGATCTTCTGCCCATGCGAAGGCCCTTCCGGTACCAGTCTTATGGAATACTTTTCAGAAGCAATGGTGGTCAGTGTAGGTAGGATTGGTATGACCTTGTCAAGAGTGTTTTCTTGTACATGCAAGTGAGCATGGGATGGGAAAACCCGAATATGGGTATCAGTCGGATGCTGGTCTTGTTAGCCTTGGGAGGCTACAATTACATGTCTTTGGTACGGAGGGGTACGGAGCAAAATCCTTCGTATTTCCAATTTCCACACGAATTCAAGTAATCATTCAGACAACAAGAGATGGAACTGGTGACTGCAGCAGTTCTAAAAACGGCCGAGTTGGTCCTCGAATTGGACAGGGTGGCAGCAACTGTTATAGGAGCTATCGGCTTAAAAAACTAATCGCACGCTAGCAACACCGTCAGCAGCCATCACATCTAGAGACTTTGCAGTAGCACTTTCCAACTACGACTGCTTTAAGAAAACGTGATTGAAGTTCTTCAATCGTCTCTTTTTCAACACAGCGCAGCCAATTATCATCGGGTCCCGTTGTTGCAATTGACATCTATGGTGCACCATATCCGATTAGTTGGTGTCAACGGTTTGTCTTCAATTAATGCTTTTAGCTTCTTTGATATTGTCAGACCACAGCTTTTGTTCTACGTTAGGCATATTTGATACAGCAAAATGGCTTGCCGGGGATCCTCCCTCGTAGTGAGAAGTCAAAATATTCCTTACTACAAAAATCCCCTATTAAGATCCCTTCTCAAACGGCCAGAGTGATTTGAGAAATACATATATGAAGGGCAGTGTCTTTCGGCGCAACTTGAAAGGTTTGCTCTCTATAACTGACAAGCACCTGTAATTGGTTAAGGCAGAAACCTTGGCTGAGAAAGCAAGGCAGAAAGGTTTGTTCCATCTTTACACGCACTCAGAATACAGTATACCGGGTCAACTCATTTCCAGGCTTTATAGTTGCAAAGCTTGAATCCCAGCATAAGCTTCTGCATCTCTTTATAGTATCTGACTGCTTCTTATAGTTTTTCATAACCTTTTGTGAACTTCGAAGCTTTTTCACAGTATTCCTCTATGAATCCCTTCTACTCTTCCCTCCCCTCCCTTCTCCCTGAGTTGGTAGTTTTCTCCATTTTTCCTTCCTTTGTCGCGCTTTTTTCTGTATATTATGACTACCCTCTAAACTTTGCGATTGTATTGAACCTGCCTATTTTTTTTTCTTGTCAACTTTTACATCTGCTACTGCCCTCGTGAATCTTCCCTCTTCTTTCAGACCCCTAACTCCATAGCTGCCTATAGTTATCTCGGGCATCCC
>UZAF01016452.1:45774-68579 GCA_900617895.1 Haemonchus placei | reverse complement strand
AATCAAGGTCACGTGGAGGCTGCCTTTCTCGAGATCTTGGAATCCGATCTCCGGACTTTTATAAGAATGGGATAAACAGACTTGTATCATGTTGGCGAAAATGTGTGGAATCGAATGGGGCTTAGTTTGAATAAAAATGTTCACTTTGAGATGAGTTATAACTTTTTGAAAGTTAGCTGACAAAACGGCCAGAACTTTCCTTGCAACCTAATAAAAGCTGAGGAAAATCGCTCCGTGGAGTTGTGAAAAAGAGAAATCGTAAAACTCGCAAGGAACAATAAATACGAAGCGATCCACAGCATCCCGGAACCAAGAAAACGTGGGAGCGTAAACGACGGATTGAAAGGATCTGGAATTATGGAAAGGCGGAATCCGTAACCAACATTGGATAGGTATCGTTATGGAAGGGGCTATGGAACGGCGAAATAGTAGAAATGCTGGATCAATCGATACGCATTAAATGCTAGAAGCGGATTCACAACTCCAAGACTTTACGACAGCTTAACTGTGAGGAATGACTAGAGTCAGCTCTTGATAAACTTGATTAGCACTTTTTGTGGTGACCTTGTACGATCTCGTATCTCTCATCCAAACAGTAACTCACCCAGTACCATCCAAGACATTTACCGGCTTTACCGTATCAACAATTTGACGCATGTCTGAAGTTGCTGCCAAAGTACCCCTTATCGCGAGAATCCATAGTTTATCGTTGTGGTTCTTTTATCGTTTCTCCACAGCAGACGCAGTTTCATGTTCTTCAATTCAGCCATTCGCTCCTCTTTCCATACTTCACCCACCTGCACACTATGCCTCATTCTCTCTGTTGGTAATGAAGTTGCTTACAGTTACTTCAAACCGCATGCTTCACCCTAGAAGTGATCTTGAACACATTACCACTGATAACTCTCATCGTCATCTCCATCACTTGTTCTCATCACTCGATCTCGCCTTCCCTCCACTTACAGCAACTTGCACCCCCCAAACCCAAGATTTCGCCAACTTCAATCCATGACTTCCTTGCGTCTTGAAACCCTCTACGTCTACCTGCTTCTTTCACCCTTGAAAAGAAACATCATTAACTTCTTCAGTTTCCGATTTTTGTGGCTTTTTGAAGGAGCCACAAAAATCAGATGCGAAGCTTAACAGTTTTGGAACACTCCTCGTTGAATGATCGTCGTATGGCTGATTCATTGATTCACCAACGAGGGCCATGCTTCACTACCAAATTGCGTTTACCTTAGACACCTACTACCTTCATGATGAACCCCTTCCTTTGATGGCATGCCAACAACATGCGGTAAGTGTAATGTGTAGGAATGTCATTCATGTCAACAAATTCAACAGTTCAGACCAACTAATGCTTTCTACACTCGCCCTTATCTCCCTTCTAAACAAGTTCAGCTAGCCAGTGTAAACAACATAAGTAAACATATTTGATCTCTTAAAAGCGATAAAGAAAAAAAAACGAACCGACCTTAACGTAGGTAGCTCTTGAATTCACACCCATTTGTTTCCAAATACATTAGCTTTTTGTGTTCTACAGCCTATAATCATAGAAAATTAACGAGAATTATTTCATTGTGCAATCATCACAATCGTTTGCACGCACTTTGCAAACTGAAAACCGCAGAACAAAAGAACACGTGGGTGGATTGGGAGCTGCGGATCGTTAGCTCCCAGATCAATAACAGCAAATGGGTTCACAAGATCACACAACAAATAAGTATCGAAAACAAGTATTATGGATGTAAATTAATGACTCTACCATTACTTACTACTTAATTACTAGACCAGAAGTCTACTTTGAAGACATCAAAGACGAGGAAGACGAAGTGATGGCCTACGATAGCTTGTAAATCGTGATGCGCCCTGGTAGTTTAATATGACTCATAGGTTCTTGCTAATATCGGCGATATTTCATATCTAAGCTTTCAACACCGTCAGATGACTCAACTGAGTTTTTAGGACTTCCTATGCCTAACTAACCCACTTGCATACTCCCAAATGGGCAAGACCATGAGGGAACCGACCGTCGTCAGGGATTGCAGATGCACAAATGTGTCCGTCATGTCCACTAGCCCCTAACCAAACACATGTCCGATCACGTTTTGATCGTGTAAAAACACGAAAAACACGTACGCAATCGATCAATACCGCCATATACCCTATGGGAATGTGGCATGCACGGAATTTGCACGGAACTTTACCCGAGACATGCTCGGGAGAGGTTCATGGGATCTTCTATCGATTACTGGGAAGGTCCTTGAGGAAGTCACAGATAAATGGACACCGGGGATAAGCCATAATACTTTTGCAACAATAACGAGTGATGAGGTCCCTGCAGGAGCCCATATGGGTTCCCAAAGGTTACACTTTTACTTTTTACTCATTCATTTCACTACACTGTGGTGCACAAACCAATGAAAAGTGAAGGCTAAAGGCATTACCATATTCCGCCAAAAAAAGTTGATATTTACCATAACACTTCAGCAATCGCAAAATAGAAATAAGTAAACAATATACGAGTGTTACCAGAAAGTTCTAACCGTTCCCATTCTATCGTATCCATAACATTCCCTTCACCTATATTTTAGAAACCTTTGGCCAACTTGTTTTTATATCAAAGAAATTTTTTGGAAGCGAAAATAATCAAAATAAGGAAAACATAAAATAAGCTGTGATACCCGAGTTTTCCATCAAAATAGGAAATATTTCCCAAATAGTAACAATACAATATTCGATACGCCAGACATGCTTATTTGGTGCTATTTTTATCGCTCGATATATAGTTAGTGACGTACAAACTAGCTAGAACTGACGGATTCGTTGGTTCAAGCTGAGCCGGTGATGCTCTGCAAGAAGGGTACTCCACCATAATGAGCCAAGCCACAAGTTCCTTTTGGAACCCGTCAAAAAATTGCAGAACTAAGCTGGGAAATTCCATCGTATGTATCACACTCCCTGCACTCACATTTTAGAAACCTTCAACTCCAACTTTTTCTTGTTCCAAAGAAATTTTTTGGTAGAGAAAATAGTCAAGAATAAGGGAAACATAAAAAAAAGCTGTGATACTCGGGTTTTTCCACCAAATGTTTCCCGAATATGGTACCTACAGATTATGCTCACACCGGTAAGAAGTCAAATAATAGCATTTATATCATTTGATGAAGTTCTTCGTGATTCGAAAAAACTTGTATATCGTTTCATCACAAAAAAGGACGAAATTTTCCAGAAGATCTCACGATCGCAAGGTGACGGTGTACATGAAAGAAAATTATTTCAATAACTTGAATACGTTGAGAGATAGGAAAAACCGCTTTCGCTTACGAGCCCAGCAGATGCAACCGCCCATTCAACTTTCATCAAGACTTCAGATTGTTCAATCCACACTTAACCCAAGAAAGGAGTTCGCTTTTTCTTGTCTTCCTAGACAAGCTCACCACAGCTTACAACGAAAATTGAGAGTCAATCCACAACATTTGGGATTTCACACGAAATACTTAAAGATTGAGGAAGATCACTTCTATCAACTTTGCCGACCTGGAAATCAGTCAGGAAAGTTTCAGATTGGAGTGTTTAGAAGCCGTTAAGACTATTTCAAATCACAAGCCACATTATGACAAATCAAGATGAGCAGCGGTTAAGGGCAAAGGTAGCTTCTGTAGCTAATGCACGGCTAATTGTGAGCCAGTCACACTATTCATCACTTGAACGCTCTATGTATATGTCAGAATTGACCGGATAGATAACAGCTCAAAAACCAGAAAAAATAACGACATGGAGGATTAAGCGAGCCAAAACCACTCGTGGTACCTGCAATCTCCGTTTTCAAAGATTCGCTCCTCAGCTAAAACTAGGTCACACAATTCTCACGATTATCGCATGCGCCCACTTTTGTTAAAATCTCAAGGAGATGGATGATTCCCTCGCCAGATATGATCCCAAATTACCAAATAGAATCATTGAAAGTGATTATGGTTGTTCAGCTTTGAGTGTTTATTTACCACACGATGGAACAGAATTAAGCGATGCCCAAGACCTGATCGAAGAGCGAACTCCTGTCATGGATTGCGCTAGCTAACAAGATAGTCGGGCCAGAGTCGAAGTTCATTTAGAAGGACAAATAAACATCCAGATAGCAGCGCGCCTCCGAGTCGAAGTGAAATGCACGGCGTATCCATTACGAGAAAAGTGATCGATTGGCATAAACAACTTTGTGTGATTACTGATGAATGGTTAAAAAACGATTTGCTGACTGCACTCTGACTGACTAGTACTGACTTCCTTGCCTTATCCGCCCCATCGTCCCTCCTACAACATCGATCTACCTACCACACTTTCATCCACCAGAATTCATAGAGAACCTCCCGCTACTTGCTATTCTAGAACATTCCAAAAACTGAGAGGACTCTGCAACCGAGGGAAAACGTCCACGAAGAATGAAGTACCACGACTCCCAGAAGTATTGTGTAGGAAAACTCAAACGAAACAATATAAGAAAGGAAAATAACGAGCAGTAGAGTTTGGCTCGTGTTCAGCCCTGTTCCATAATCAAGAGCCAATTTCCACCTTCCCGAAGCTCCGCCCCTATCCCGTTCACAATGCGAAATGACGCAAACTGCAATGCAACGCCAAAAAATGCACGTCGAAATGACGTTGAATCATGGTCGATAAGGAAACAACACTTAACAATTACGAAGAGCACATCATGGCCATCCATCGATTGTTGGCAACGTTCCAGATTATTCAACAATACTGCAAACAACCCAAAATGGGCTTCTCAGTGATGACGTCAGGTGAATAATCCTTAGAGGGGTGGGAGGAATGACAATTAACATTCACCGTTCCAAAATAAGGAATCTTTATGGAAAGAAATTCTACTCCCACTCTCCGACTGACTTTCCAGTAGAAGTGAAGTATTCAAAACCTCCCTCTAGGAAAAGGAGGAGAGAGCCACAGTCACAGCACAATCTTCATCATCTTAGTTATCCTCCGATTAGGGCATATGTGTCCCAAACCTACCTATCCCCACCCTAGTTGACCTCAACCTAGTCCAGCCTGGCTTATTCCATTCTGAATTACCTCATGTTTGACCAATTTGTCCATCTTCCCATGGCCATGAAGTCTAGAGCAATCTCACCAATTTATGCTTTCTCAACCTGCTCATACCTCATCCTAGCATAGTTTACCTTCTTTTCCCTGAAAACTTCACACTAGTCTCCAGTCTTCATAGAACGAACGATCAGAGAACGTCCCATTCTAAATCGTAATGAGCGCAAAATCTGTGCGAACAGCATCTGATCAAATTGATGATGATTTCTTATTGCCGGTGTGAAGGACACTTTTCAGCAAAGTTGTGATCGTGGAATGAATTATGGACATCGAACGATTCGCGAATTGGCCATTTCTCAAATTTCACAAAGCAATGTTTCGAACAGCACAAATTAATTACTAAAAAAGAGCCCGCTAGAATAAATCAATAGAGTCGATAACGATCTGAAGACGAAGGAAGAATGCCAAACAACCAGTTTTTCACGGACCTGCACTGGTAGTAAAAAAAGGATTCGATAGGAAGAGTCATGAAAAGGGTTGAATCTAATTCCAATGAACACTCCGTCTTGAATTCTACAAGGATTAAGGTGCAAAACTCAAAAGGAAAAACTGATCAGTGAAAATTCAAATATTAAAGAAAAAATTACTTGTGGAGTCAAGTACTAAAAAAAGAAATGTCCTAACATTTATGAATAAACGTAAAGACTTCTGAGTGCTTATGAGGCCTACTCAGCCAATCATTCGGACCAGTCGAGGCTCAGATAAGAATACTCTCCTTCCCAAAAACAATAACCCAAAGAAAAGAACTCCTTGGTGTAGCTCGTCAGGTCAGGTGAGAATCGATCCAACCGAACACGATGGGGTGAAGTTACGCCGCTATACCTCCATCATTACCCCTCGCAATAAATGACGACCTCACAACGCCAAAGAAAGATCCAAAACACAGTGCAAGCTAAGTTGTTGGTTGGACATAAGATTGCTGGTAGTTAGCTAGCTTTCCAGTGCAAAATATACCTATTGATTGAAATGGTACAGCATTAGAACAATCGGACCATGAAAAGACCCACGTACAGGTTGCATTGCCTAAGAGCGCCAGGAACGCTAGCATTGGGTCTGATTTGGGATAAAGCAAACTGTAATAAATGGTGATAAATTGTATTCTTGGTCGTTAACAATGGTCATTTATCACATCCATATCAAAGAACCCTTGAACACTTTAAGCACAGGACGCTATGGGATTGAATGTCTCGTCAGGCACGTTCACCAAAACATATGTATTATCAATGAATAAATATAAGTAAATAAACAGATGTGAAAAGCGCAGGCCAGAAAATCTCATTCAAAACCAAAAGCGTAGACACACAAACGATTGCGAACTTCGGGAACATCATTTTAGCTGGTGAGGAACGCTTCAGAATAAAAAAGGAATTTTTATAAGAAAAACAGCCCATTGTGAGGCAAACATTATTCTTCGATTTCTAACATTATAATGCACTATTCTATGAAAAGCATCGGCGAAAACTACGCTGAATCGGAATTTCAAGTAGACAAATAGGAATAGGCGAAGTGATTTATGAATCACATGGCAAAGAGCGGTAAAAGGCATACCGGACGTTTTAATTGAGGGACTAATATAATCATACTCATTACATCAATTTTCTTGGTTAAATCGTGGCTGGAACAAGCTGTCTAAAGTTTGCTGGGTACGAACTAGTTCAAAGGCATGGCGAATGAAAGCTGAACTGCGAAATGATTTGTTCCGAAGACGGAAAAGAGAGGTGGGTGGGGGTAACCCTTAGCTAGTTTGTAGGCGGTCTTCAGCCCTAAGACTTGTATCAGTTAAGCTACACCAAAAAGATTAGACTACCAACGAGTAGGAGCCAACCGCAATGACCAAGGAGAGCGTTTCCAAGCTCTGCACTAGCTCCTATCTGTAAGGGATGACACTCTCGTGGATTGGTAGCAGTGAATCAGAGAGGTTCAGCTGAAGTACCTAATATGAGAAAAATTTCAAAAAAAAAAAAAAGAAAACGGAAAGAGCATTTTACATCACTTGCCAACACCCGATCCCCGCAGCAATGACGTTTTTCGTAATCATTTGGCGCCCCGTTCAGGTTGACTAAGTCTCCACCTCTTTTTCAGATTTCAACATGAGGTGACGACTACCTTCCGGCCAGCCCACTTATCAGAATGACCCTCACAACATGAATATGAGTAAACGACTTGCTACTACTGTGGGTGGCTACCAACATCTTCATCTAAGGCGGGCCTCTGAAGAAGCGGACCTTGTAGGAAGTCAGCCGTCAACAAATTTGTTTTATAACCGACCTCGGGAGCTCAGATAACCAATTCAAACCATAAACAAGGGAAAGTCGGCCCATTGTCATTTATTCAGATTGGAACTCTTGTAGTAGTTAATGCAAGCATTAGGGCTCAATTGTGCACAATACATACATGAACTGGGATAGGACCCGGGACCGAAATCCGCTCAGACAAATCACATTGTCCGTTGCTTAAGAAGCGATCAATGCTCGTCTGTGACAGTCAATGGCAGCCTCGTCTGGACAAAATTACTGGGTTCTATGTCAGCCGGCACAGTCACAGCTAGGCCAACAACGCATTCAACAACACTCCACGACTCCGAACCGATGATGGTAAAGGCGTAGGATATTCCACCAAAAAACTAGTCGACATCAACAGTTCTACCCTCCGAATATAGCCGACAGAGGTGGGAAACTTCTCAGAACTTCGTATCTCACACGGCATACCTCATACAACTTCTGCTAAGAGATTCTTCTGGACTGAGCCTAACAAAGGGAAACTGCATAATCATTTAAAACAGCTCAAATCAATCGTTAGCTGAATTCCTTAGTGGCACACAATGAAAACCGAACTCAAGCTGATAAGATAAGCCTGGAGACGGGGAAAAACGAACCTGAAGACGGAATTGGAGAAAGATAGCCCAAAAAAAAAGGAAACTGGCATGACGTCTATGACGCGTCGGAAAAATCTATCAATCGTTGGAAACATGCCAAACGAATAAAACGACTGACAGTGTGTAATAATAACTGGATGTCACGGTCGACGACAAAGTTATCAACCAACGTCATTATGGGAATGGGAACCAAAACTCTATCATACGATGTTAGATTGGGGTGCAACGAAGCGTGAATGATTCTGTTAGTATATACAGGGCGCCTCGATCCTATAACCATCGCCACCACCACCACCACATTGCATAAACAGCTGACACAACCAGAAACAGGGCACTTATGAATGATCTTTTAGGATTCTCAAAGGTAACGCAGAAAGGGGTACTCGATAAAAAATGGGAAAACTACAAAAAATCGATCTTTGGACTGATTTGAGCTTATCCGATCATAACCTAACCCATGATACACATGAGACAACGCAACCAGTACAAGAAAATGATAAAATGAAATATTTCAAGATACTACCAGCAATCAAATTGACAGCTCACTCAGTGGGCACATTATCACAGCTATATGGCTGAAATCAGTGTCGTTTCGGGAGCATACGTACAGTAATTGGATCTCATCAAATAAACAAAGGTTTGGGGCGATTGCGAATGAAACGGCTACGTGTGCAGTGACGAGAGTCTTTGGAACTTCACTTTAAACCCAAAGAAATTAATTTCATTTGAATTTCAAGAAAAACTAAAAAAATAGTAAAATATGGGTACGTCAAAGATGTTCGAATATGAATTGAATAAGCGTCACTACAGGCGCACGACGAACATAAGTGCCCACTTCAAACAGATAGGCTTGTTTTCACACACACACCCAGCGGCTCTTCCCATGTACACCTTCGGGTACAAATATTTGATTGCTTATAAAAATTGCAAAAAGTCGAGATCCATTAGGAATGGAACTTAAACGGGACCCTATTCCAGTTCTTATCACGAAGACCTTACGACAGACATGAGGTTTCATTACCAGTTGCCAGTGCAACGATATTAGCCGTTGATGAGGCCATAAGTCATGGACCAAAAAGGAAAAAAGGATGTTGAGAGTTTACCCATCGTGTTTTATAATGGACCCATGCATACCACCTTACTCAGTCATACAATAAAAAACGTACGTTCGCACCTTTTATATGGGTATACAGCGGAAATGAAGAATCACAAATGCAACCTAGCCGACCGTTTCGCGACCGCACGCGGCAGCATACTTCGAGTTGGTAAAAAACTGTAAACCACTGGGTGCAAATAGTAAATCGCAACGCATTACTAGCATAAATTAGTAAGCAAACATTTGCATTGAACGACACAAACATATCATATCGTTTGTGCAACCCACTGCCAAAGCAGAACCGCAATGGCAATCAGTATGGGATAGTTGGTAAAAGCTATTTGCACCGCGACTGCATGCACAAGTGCTATACTACTTGTACCATCATAGTACGCAACGGTCTGCAAAAGTTGGGGTCAAAAAGTAAACTGGGGGGATGGCTCACTAGTATGGAACAACCTCGACGCACGTTTACAATCAATATACGGATGACTAATAGGATTAAAAAACAAAGATAAAGCAGGATTGGAGGAGAAAAAGATAGGAGAAGTGCAACAGAACGAGCAAATCCACTCTTTGCAGAAACGATCGCCGCGCGTAGTCCTAAAAACAAGCACGACTTAAGAAATCGCTGAATGTATTGGCCGCGATTCATCACCGTATCCTCTATGGAATAATTGTTAAAGGTTAGTATCATGAATCCAACTCTCCTCTTCAGCAACTGATCAAAATGCTTCCACAAAGTGAAGAGCCTTACGAGTTCTGTATTTTATGGAAATCACACAGCAGGAGATCCCTAGATAAGTGTTTCTTCACCAGGAAGAAAAATGAAAGGGCCAAGTTTCTCGCACCAGCTGGTCCCTTTACCTATTCGGTTTCTATCCAAAATCCAAAAAAGGATAAATAAACCTAGCCTAAGCAACGCGATACGATTTCCCTAACATTCAGTTTCCCTTGGGCCAAGCGGAACTAGCGGTATTCCTAAGCAGTAAAGGTCTCCAACTCATCAGATTATTGATAATTTTGCGGAGATTACAAATATAATAAAAAATCGTATCTACAGATATATCCAGGGCAGTGGGGCCACCACTTAGCCATGAAGTGTTCCTGTATTTGGACCAACCTACACAATTAATCACCTCAGATGTAAGTCTAATCTCGCGGGTGAACCTCTCCTGTAAGAATCCTAGTGATTTTGGAATCAAAAAGGAATCCAAATTACCAGTGGCAATAGATCGTGTTCCAGGCCGGACTTTAGTTCTGTACAGTGCATAGCGTTATCAGCTTCTTGTCGACAACCTAATCACATCAAGCACCAATTTCACAAATCATATTTACCGCCAAGCTAAAAAGCTTTCATTGTTACCATTCAATCTCGAAAGTGTTCACATTCGCGGTATCTACAGGTAGCTGGCGTTTACAAAACTTTGCGAAATGGAATTCCTTTCTTGATTACTCTTTGAAGCACATTCAGTAGGAAANAAACACGACCCAATCATAGCAAACGGAACATTTACACTGACCACGGTGACCACAGAAGCTTGAAGAGCAAAGTTTGTGAGACCTTACAATTCGCTATCAAGCACGCTTTAGAAGAACATTATTGACAAGATCACAGGTGTCGCCCTCGAACGGAGCCATATCTCGAGAGAATTCATGGTTTTCGGGTTAGCTTGCACCCAGTTAGAAAGCGTATAGTTCTACAGATGTCAAAGAACTTCGTGCAGGAATTGTGAAGACGTAGGCTTTAACGAGTCTGTAATTTAGTTTCTCATAATTCCAAATCATCTATACATGTATATCAAAGGAATGGCTCGGTGTAATCACAAGAATCCCACTAACCCCATAGTTTGAGATTTCGCTTATCATAGGCTGGAACAGTCTTCTTAGATAGTTAGAGCACTGATTAAAAATCATCGAAGAAATAACAGCGCTGGCTTGGGCATTAGTCGACTACCCTAAGCCATTGTCTAACGTAATGAGGAATGAAATTTATCCGGGCTTTATGAATGAAAGCCTACCAAAAAACTGGATACTATTTGGGAAAACCAGTTCCTTCTCAACGATGAGTGAGCACCCCTTTCCACTCTTTACGAATGTCGCGTGTCATTTCCATAAAATGCAAATCTCATAAGGTATTTCACTTTGACACAAAGACTCGAGTAGTGGCTGCTGGTAAGCATGTGAGATACATGGGATTATTTAAATCGGAATCCGCTTACAGAAGCACTCGTTGACCCATACTTATTCACAAGCCCTGAACTTTATAGGTTGGCGAAAAGGTGAATTGCACCGACACACAGGATCAAATCCGTATCGATGACAACTTCACTATGATCTCTTCAGGTTGAGAATGGCAGAATGGGAAAAAACTTGAACAGAGAATTCTGAATCCACACCATCCATCCGACCTAACTTCCTACTCGAACTTTTTTCCCGTAGACATTGCAACTATCCCGCGTCCATTTCAACAACAATGGATGGCAAACATGCGAATAAATAATAATGATCTTAGGAGTAAACGGAATCTAAGTTAAACGAATTTTTCGAGCCACAAAAAGTTCGTACATCAATGTTAGGTGACGAAGGCTGATGCAAGTTTCTTTTTTGAATTAATTAACCACAGACATATCGGCACAAACGTCGAGGCCAAGGTCATTGGACTGTCGGGAAGCGAGAAAGAGCGCATTAAATTCTCAAACGGGTAATAATTCCATAACCAAACACCTGAAACTTATAAAAAAAAGAAAAAGAGCGAGAAAAGGCAAAAAAGACCAAAACGTCAAAAAGTATTGAAAGCATATGCCAGATGTCTGCTCAATGAGATCCATTCACTCATAACAACCACACCCTCCGCTCCAATGCAGACATGAGCTATATGACACATGGAGCCATTAGCGTTGCCAGGAATCCATCACATTTACTTTGACTGACAACCGGGTGTCCTTCTCCTCGCAACCCTGTCTGCATGTCATTTGAAGTCTGACGGATACGTGCACACACTGCTATTCCTTCCAAACTACAGCACTCATCATAAGAAAATCTCATGGGCACTACCTTCCATCATAGAAAAAAAAGGAGTAAAGTTGTTAATAATTTGACCATCTAAAGAGCCTTACTCTAGGGAGAGAGTACACTAGCCTTCTACTGCCCAGTCTGTACATAAACTGAGTATGGAGATTTTTCCTTCAGAATAGGGTTACCCTCAACACGACTCGTTCTTCTTTCGTTACCCTTCGCTTTTGCGGCACACGTTTGACATGAACGTACAGTCAACCTCAGAAATACTTCAGGAGTCTAACAAAATCCTCCATGCGAAGTTATTCAATCAATCTCAGTCAATTTAGCATAGTTTCCCCACTATGTTCCAACAAAACATTACGAAACCCGTTTGCGCACATGGGAAAAAGAACGGCGGGAAGATTTGCGTTATCGCGCCCTGGATAGAACTAACCCCAGGGGTAAGCGTCAAGGTTGCGTTGAAGATGGAAGTACAGAAAAAGGTGTAAGCCTAAATGAAATGCAGCGAAAGAGACGCAAACTGGGATTACACACATTACGCCATAGAGATGCAGCAAACAATCTTTTTTGTAAAAGGATAACAAGTTTGAGGGTTGTACAGGAAAAGGAAAGTTGAAAGAGAAGCTGCTGCAAACACTGCAGTGATATGATGTTTTTAGCCTAGCGTTATCCCGAGGGGATTAATTGAAATGCGAAGGCTTCCCAAAGACTTTCAAATCCTCCATCTGAACAAAGCCTATGTGTATCAGAGAATCAAATGCGTAGGATAGGGTGCGATAAGAGAGAGGAAGGTGTAAAGATATTATTCGGCTGTAATGTAAAACCGCATGCAAAGACCTACAAAAGCTAATCAATCCAAAAACACCAGTTCCGAGGCGAGTGGAGGCACCAAAAGAAGTGACCAAATGCGACCCACCTTCGACTTCCGTTCACTTACCGCTACTTTAATCTTACTCTTACCAACCTGCAAAGGAAGAAGCATTGGGTGTGGAGAAATGCGTGAGACTGCAATGGGAGCTAAGTTTAGCACCGCTCCGCCAAAGATTACTTTAAACCATCCTCGTCAGTGAAGAAAGCTTAAAGTTTACAAGCATCCGTAACTTGCTACTATCCAACAGTGCAAGAGAATATGGCCTCACAATACTTCATTACCTTCCAGGGAACGAGATTGTATACAATCTCAGAAATCTGATTCGAGGCCCATAATGGACGCCTGGCACGAACGGCTTAATAACCTCACCCCTTTTTTAGACGAGGACACGATAATGGATGTAGGTGAACGAGGTGTAACTAGAAATTTGTGCTATGCAAAGTAGACGATAGAAATTCGAGTCAATATAAGAATTTCTATACTGTATACAGTTTCAAAGGAATATAGCTAGGTAGAAACAAATAAGGCCGATTAAATAGCAAAATTGAGAAGAAAAAGCAATAAGGACAGAAAATTTTTCAAACAGTGATACTCAGAATGTGAGAGTCCTAGTTTGTTGCACNTTTCTAGAAGTTGACGACAGCTTATGGCAAAGATCATTCGCACGATTACGGACATAATGCCCGCAACAACGCAAAAGACGACGCTCTTTCCATGGACCAATGCCTAAGCTCCACAACAGAGACTTATCGGCTTTCTTCCAAACAAGGTCCAATTTTTCATTTCAATTGGTTGTCTCCCACGTCCTAAATAATGCACAAGCACGGCCTGCCTCTTAAGACAAACGAAAGAGACAGCTTGTATCTGAAAGTTAAGCCTCTGAATGTCGGTTCAGAATGGCTGAAGCTTGCACCGTTTACGGTTCATTGGAGGAAGGAACGGAATCTGCACTGCTTCGTACCTCCTCCATTAAGAGAATGTACGCTGCAGATTCCAATGGGAAACAGAACAGCGCATTGATTAATCATCTCCTTCCATTCTAAGTATTGCTCATAGTCGACGAATTCGCTGAAACTTGGAATACGTCTTCAAGCGTTTCACGATTCCTCCACTCGACACATATCTAGCCCTTCATAGCAGATGCTCTAATTCCCAAAACCCAGGACAACATCAGGGGAATCGAAAAATCGCGTGACTGTTCCGGAGTGGGAATTATTATAAAAAAGGAATAGTAAGAAACAAGTAGATTACCAGAGCCATGCCTCCAAAAATCCGTTATGCGCATTGAAAAAAGATTTCATTTTTAAACCGCTGGCCTGATTACATATTTCCATCACCTCACCTAACAGCACTTCCCTTTAGCCCTTCATTTACGGAGCATGTCACTCCGACATTAAACAATTCCAGCGGATTTCAGCGAAAATGAGACCTCCAATGACTGAATTATAAGGTTATACATTCTCAAGCTGAAGGCCAAAGAAAAGTCGATTTGAAACGAGATGAAGACAGAAATAAAAACCAAACCTTTCTTGAAAAAGTCTTACCGCTGGCGCTCATTCTTTTACGTCCAAACCTATCTCTCAGAGCTACCAACCCTCCATTTCTGCTAAGATTTCATATTTAGTTTCAAAGCCGATAGCATCTCACCATTGGAGCAGCTTTTATCCCGCAAGGTAGGAAACAACATGACAGAAGCCTAATTTCGAAGGATTCAAAAAACTTCTTCGAGTGAGGTGTCTTCAGAAGCAAAAATTCTCATCAAAATGACAAAATGTATGGGACTGGCCATCCTTACTGCCAGTTTTGAGTTTAAAGGATGAATATCCTGCGTTTAATGCAGTTTTTTTTTCAAGTGAGTTAAGGAAAACACCTGGGGACAGAAAGTTCTGGAAGCATTTGCTTGGAATTCTTCACATTCTTCCCAACACGGGGTTATAATCCAAACCATCATTCTAGATACTCCAAAAAAAAGTTCACAAATCAAGGTGTACTCATTAACTGGGGCGGTATCTTTCCGGTAAGACAAAGAGCACTCCGAACAAGACAATTTTGAAATGTTCAAATAAAAATCGTGTTTTTAGATATCTTTAACAAAAATATATTCACCTTAAAGAAACAAACCAGCAATGCACTATAACCTGAAGGGCTGGCTAAAAAAGCATAAGGACATTAGTTAGTTGCGAGGGATTGTGGGCAGGGAAGGGCATTTGGAGGACAGTCAATCAAGAGGAACTTCGTAGAAATTCTTTCCTCTGAAGTCTTCTACATAACTGAGTGAACAAGTCGTCCAGCAAAGGCCTCACCCCGGAGGGCCGTAAGAGAAAATGACGAAAAGGCCGATTCAAGCTATATCGGTTTATGAATCGCATAGTCGAGAGCAAATCGCGGATTTTAACGAAGATAAACAGGAAATAACAACAATAAAGCGTAAACAAACTGGTCACGACTACGGTAACCTAATCAGACGGCTATCTGATGGAAGTTAGACGTAGGATGGGCCGTCAGACGTTTTCCAAGGTGAAGCGCGCCCTCATCGGCCTGCACATGCGCCCCCGTGCTAATGAAATCGATAAGCATCCACGATGTGGTGGCGCAGAAAATGGCAAACTCGGCCGGCCGGATGGCTCCCGGTCCGGTTTTGCCCGGCTACGTTATTAATGGCTCTTTTTTTTACTCTGATCTTACTTGTATGACATCATTCATAGCACTTCGGATGCTTTTCATTTCTATTTCATCAGCCGACCGAAGCGGCGGTTTCTATTCGTTTAGTAGGTTAGCTGAACGTTTTTTTTTNTTTTTTTTTCATCGCCATTACATCAACAACAACTACCGAATTATTATTCGAAAACATTATCATCTCGTATAGTCGATATGAAAATCAGAATTGTTTCTTATAGTAATTACAGTAACATTCGTCCATGATCATCGTAAGCAAGCTAATCGTTGTGGAACCTATCCTTGTGATCTTTGTGATCGTTTTCTTTCAGTATTGATTGAATTCGACTGCTATGAGCTTATAGCTGAATGATTTCCAAGTATTAGGGCGTACAGGATCAATCATTGGCAAAAATCCTACCAAATCTACCAAGATAGTCAGCTCTACCCAGTAAGCATACCCAACCGTTCCATCGCCATTGAACCGAAAACCGTATCGACTTTTTGTTTACAAATGTAAACAAGTTGCAGATTATTTCCCAACTTCATGTCCATTAAGCAGATTTGATCGTCGTGAACCTGTTCAGTTAGGTTCTTTCTGAATTTTATGACGTGTGGGAACGACTACTCATGAGACGGACTTTAGCTTTTCTTTTCCGGAGTATCATCGTATAGAACTATTAGATGCTCGTGGGAGGCTATCCGGGAAGATCTTTCGGAACAGGCGTAGATATCGCTTCTCTTTTGAATGTTACTCCTCTCTTTTGAATGTGAATCCATGTCACTGAAATGCAATGAACCCCATCAGCAATAAGCGGACGTCCAATCGATTTCTTTAATAGAATTCAAGCTAAATTCGTACCATTCCATAATGTCATTTGACAACTATATAGTGCCCGTGGCAAAATGGGATCGAAAGGCCTAAACATACTGCCATTTTTCAAAAGCCATTTCCCAATGTCCATGGAAACAGCGATACGCCAAAGCAGATCGCGAGCCCAGCTGGCTGCATTCAGACTTTCCGTCGAAGGACGCCCTACGACTACGGGACGCACGAGTTGATGCGTTGCGGTCGATCAATATTCTAGTATTCTTTTCCTGGGATCACTTCAAGTTTTGACGAGCCACATCTTGTCGCGATTTCTCTTTCAATTGCACTGATTGCTCATGGTGTTATGGTTGCAGCTCTGTTCTTCGAGGGATTATTGCTTAATCAATCTGAAGCGTTTAGAGATTGTTTGTCGCTTGGTCGAACTATTCAGAGCTTTAAAAAGCCATATCCATCTGCTACTGTGCAGTCAGTGTAACAGCAAGTGAGAAGCCAGAAAGCATGTGGAACAGGGTGGATGGGGTGGCTTGTAGTGTGTCTAAGCACGAAATACGTAGACTTGTTATTTCAACCGCGTCGCACGAACTGGTGCGTCGCGCACCGCTCAAGACAACGGATTTCGTCCAATGATATGTTTGAATGTAGTTCCTTCAGCACCATGCGAAATCTTTAAAGATACGACCCGCGGCGAGTCAACTAGCTACAAATCGTTGGATTTAGGAGGTACCCCCACCATACACCCATAAATCGCCCCTGGAAAGGGGATAACCCCTACTAGCAAGCCAACTACGTGTCTTCCTGACCCGCTTCGTGGATCCATCGTCGCTTTTTCGGTAGAAGAGAATCGAATCCAACAAACGTAGATTTTCCGGATCGGTATCACTACTTAATATTATCCTCATCAACTTGCAAGTCGATAATTTGCTATCTAAGGCAGAAGAATGTATCAGTAAGAACAGTGCTCATTTTCATTCAAGATCCTTTTTATTGACAAATACATCAAAGGAGTAATAAAATCTTCAAAGTCGTTTGCCCGCTATCATATTTCCGACCCTACGCTTATCGCATACATGCCCTTGGAGATTTCATGTCTCCTTCGGCGCTACTGCATTGGAATTGTTTACCCAACTATTATCGAGGTCGGTCCTTGATAGTAACCAGAGTCAGGCCGCAGGTAGCTTCAGGTAGCTGCAGGACTTCGATAACGACCTCCAAGTTCTCCTCAGTCCGGACTACAGATTAACGAATTGCGGGTGCTTACTGTTCCCTTGTTTCCTCGAATGGTAAAGAATTCCGTACGTAATTGCGTCTGCCTTCATAAACACTTGATTTTACGTCAGTTTTTTAAGAATACTGTAGGCAAAAGCTGATCTACCAATTAGCGTGCCAGAGTTCCAGCCGTCAGATGCGATTTTCCCTTAGCCTCTCGTAAAGTGCATTCTGCTGATTACGTCTATCTAGATGATGTCATTCTAATGACGCTTTTCTCGAATGTAGCCGACATAACGAGACATTTAAAGCAGTCTTTTGATATGTTTCCTGACGAGTTAGTTTTGCGCACAAAGTCAAGAAAAGTCAAGAGTTCTATGCATATTCTCAACTCTCATAACCTGCAGGTCCAACTTTTTCCCATGGACAAATTCACAAAGCCTAAATTTGGATGTATCGATTCGACAAAAGGAACCCGCTGAAAGAGTATTAAATTGCTGAAGTCGACTTGAAAAAAAAAGCGGCAGCAATGTGGGACGGCATGCGTGGAATTTAGAGCATCCCATGCACTTTGTCATATGCCTATTCTATTTATGACGTTCTTTATCTGCTGTGGGAAAAGTCCCAGGGTTGCAGTGTTTACTGATAGTCCTCTTTGAGCATTAACATTAAATTGAAATAATTTTTGTAATTTTGTAATAAAAAAGATTCTATCAGACGATTGCGTTCCATATGCGTTCACAAATTGAGTGGCAGTTGCTATGTTTTTCTACTCAATTGAATGCGATCGGTCCTGATTAATGACTGCCTCTTCATCAGAGAAATATAACGGTCACGAATGTTGTGCCACGAAAAAGTGGCGCTCATTGTTCGCCGAGAAGACAATTCCCGTTAGATGGGCATCCGATTTGACGCTTGTCATATACAGTAGAAAAAAACCGTTCTCGTTAACTTATTTGTAGCCGTTGTCAAGCACATGAGCTGCTAGGTTCATTAGTGATTTTCTGGGTCGATGCCTTTCCGGTAGGGCAAAGATGGTACCATTTATCTCCCTGTTTTGTTTTTTGTAACAAGATTCATGAGACCCACACTGTTTTTCGAGGTTTTGACGCTGTCACTATTAATTTTATCAATTTTATATAATATTTATACTAATGTGATGAACAGTCAGTCATCTCTCCAAGATAAGAAGAAATATATTTAAAAAAAATGAAAAGGCCCCTCTAAATCCAACTTCTGAGGAAAAATTTAAGCACAACCTGAGGATATTCCTACAGGAACCACAAAGCGACGTAAATTAAAAAGCAGGAGTTGATCAATTCACCGAAACGTTTAATTTTACGCCACTTTTTTCCAGAACCAACATTTTCCATCATTGCAACTTCGTTTTATGAAACTATTTTTCAAAATGTGAGAATCACCTTCTCGCTAAATTTACTACTTACGTTACTTATCGATTCCTTGTCTGTAGCTTTGCTCGAATAGATTTTTCACATCCATTGAAGCTTTGTTGCTTAATTATTGTGCGCCAAACCCTCCCCCTCCTCTGTGCGGGAATGACATCATTTCAGGAATTGCATTTTCACGCTGAGCATTCCAGATGTCCTGAATATCACGTCTGCAGAAATGGACGAATGCAGTTCAGAAATAGGTTCCTCCTCCAATGGTGCTTCAGGGCATTCTCCTGGCACGTTAACGGAAGCATCGCCACAAAAAGGCCCTGCGACCGATGATGACTGCACCTCATTACAATCACTTTATGAAAAATATAGCACTCAACAGAAGGAAATAGAACGGTATGTTGATTGAAGATTTTGTTTAATTTGGCATTTTGATCACAAAAGTGGACGAATTTTCACGCTCTTTTTGCTTTGCTCTCAAATTTCCTACATGTATAGATTTGAAATTGGACAAATTCCTTGAGCCCAGTACTCTTTACTAACAGCAGGAAGAACTATCTCTTCATACGAATGCTTATCCAAACGTTTTTTCGTTTGAAGATTCCATTGCTTCCCACCGATGTAATTCGATCCTGATCATTCTAGAGGCACCCAAAGCTTATTGCTTCAATAAGCTGCAGCTGAAAGTAAAAAGCATAAGGGATTCAAAGAATTTTAAAACTTGCCTCCATTAACTAAACTTAGTCAAAGCGAACTTGAATCCCAAAGTCCTACATTTACTAAGCTTAGTTTGGATGCCTCTATTTCAGTATATGGTACTTGTATTACGTAGTAGACACGACAGTTACTGACTTAGCAGCTCATAGAACCTCAGTTTCGCTTCACTTCTATGGTACTTTCTTTTGGTTACTTCACCATCCTAGCTCAATACACACTTTAAGCTTGTTTATTGAAGTCATAGACTAATTATTACTATAACAATTTTGATTTTCTAGGTCCTGTAAAAAAAGAAAATTAATCGTTTTTTGAGCATTGATTACGTTCCTTATTCTTGTTTTTAGGTTAGAAGAACAAAATTCCGAATATCGTGAAAAGCTATTGAGAACAATACGTGAACGTGATTTGAATGAAGAACTTCTTCGTAATGTACGTGAAACGCAAAAGAAGGAGATGTCAGAATTTGAAAAACGTATACGTGATTATGAAATACAGTTGAAAGCAGTACAGGTATGAAAGACTTTTCAATATTTCTTTAACTTAATTCCAATTTTCATTTATAGAACTTTTTTTTCTGGAAAATTATCTAAAAGTAGCTGAAGCTAGCCTCTTAAGGTTCGTTTAGTTAGCTGCTTTGTGTGATCGAGAATACTTCTGCTTCTTGTCCTAAAGGTGAAGTGCACAAGTCCGGATCCTTTCGAATTTTTCGACCTTGATTTTACGAAAACACCTACTACTTCGCTTCTTTCGAATAATTCATTCTTCTCACATCGAAAAGAATTTATAGTGCGATGAAAGTTTTACAGTTTTTCCATTCGTTAGAAGTGCTCTTAACTTGTTGAGTTACAAAAGGCCTTGTATAATTAATGATCGAACTTTTTTAAGGAGCGAGCTGCTGCTCAGGAAGCTCACTACAATGTGACTATGAAGGATCTTTCGCAAAAGTACAATACTTCAGTAGCTCAAGTGAGTCTTACCGTTTTCTATTAATCGATGAGTTTGGCTATTTCTTCTATACATCTAAGGGAACTCTTGAACCCTTGAATCTGATTTTTTCCAGTTAACCAAGAAAGCAGATATCGCCGAAAAAGAAAAGAATGATGCAGTAATAAAGTATGCAACAAGGGAAGCAGAAATAATGAGGATACGAAATGAGATTCAGAAGAAAGAGCAAGAACTGGTCGAGTGTCATAAGGCGAAGGAAGAACTGCAACACAGTCAAGGCCAAGAAAACATTGAGCAATTGGTCAGCATAGTTTTTAATTGTTTTTGTCGACGTAGAAAATAGTTTTATCTTTTTCTTCTCTTTTGAGTCATCGATATTCCGTTTAGGAGAAATCAAATAATAATTTACGGGTTGAGCTAGAACAGGTCAAGCACGAAAAGTTCGATTTGGAAAATAAATTGAAAATGGCAGAGAAACGAGCAGAGGTAAACAATTTTCGAGTAACTCATTAAAGTTTTTATATTAACCAGATAACTAGGCCCGCATAGGCCTCACATTAAGTTAAACTAACCACCCGAGGTAGGTTTACCGCAAACGAAGTGGCCTCCCATGTCTCATGGCCGGATTCTTGATTCTATAGATCACTTATACAGTCACAATCAAAGGAAGTTCACTTCAGGCCTGCAATACCACTGCGACTGAACTGAAACAACAAAATGATGTGCTTAGGAAACAACTTATTCAGATGAAGGAGGAGAAAAGCCAATTTCAAGAAGAAAATCGTCAATTGTCTTTAAAGATACAGGTGAGTTCTGTCACAGTGGTACCTATGAATTGCAGCTAGGGGGCCGATAAAAGCTTCTAGACTTTCTCATTACTTTGGCCAAGTTTTCCTTACAACTACCACGGCTGATCGGCAGCTATCCATTTTTGGCCTCTTTGTCTCAGCGATCCGTGGAATATTATAAAGAACTGCAACTCAAGGTTGGACAGAGTCCTGTTATGGCTTTGCCCTTCGTAGTATGCGCACAGTCAGCTTATAGCTCATTCTGCCAATTAGAGCAGTACTGGAATATTATTATGAGAACATTTATCAAAATCTAACAGTTTTCTTTTTCTGCTAAGGGAGAGACAATAGTAAAATAATCTTTATAATCGTGAAAGACCTGAACTTTTAGATCCTAGAATCGCGTCGAATGCATGAATCAGAAGAGCTGAGCCGCTCTCAACAAGACTTAGAGCAGAAGCTAACCGAAGCTAACTCTCACTGTGCTCGCCTCACTGATGCAAATCGCGAAATGAACACGAAGCTCGAAGAAGTGACACGGTAAGTGAGCAGCCCACTGAAGTCTTTTGCACTTTTTTATTTAGGCTATTATCATTTCTTAATAACTGTAAATGCATCTGAGCACAAAATTTTGATTGCCAACATGGACTTTGAATCGTGCTCACTTTGAATCCAAAGTATTCAGTGAAAACCTTGACCTCATGAACAAATTGCAAGATCTCGAAGATAAACTGTCACTGGAGGAAGAGGCTCATGCGGCAGCATCGATCGAAATTACACGGTTACAGGACATTGAAAATCAGGTTCAAAGGTACGTAAATAAGTGCGTGGTTCTCTCAGTAGAGTAGCAACTATTGACAATTAATCCCTTTTGATCATTATGATTATGCACCTGTACCGAGCATAAGTTTCAGCAGCCGAAAACAGGCCCAACGAGCGAAAGAAGCCGAGGAACAAGCAGAAAAAGAACGAGAGGTTCCTACTTTGCCTAAGGGTTGTTTATATACATATTAGAGAACCCAGAAGTTTTAGGTTGCTGAAAATGAAGCTGAAGAATGTCGTCAACAAGCTGAAAGAATGCTGGCCATTACTGAGCAGCTCACAGAGCGAAATAGCCAACTAGCTGGAGAAGTAGCCGCTGAACGTGAAAAGGTAAATTCAAACTCTTCTTCACTACTTGCAGTGAAAACCCACGGTTGATCGGCAGCTCACCTATTCCTGGTGGTTTGTCTTTGCGATTCGTGGGAAACTAGAATGGAAAGCAGCTAAAGGTTGGACAGACTGTTT
>UZAF01016452.1:10563-37389 GCA_900617895.1 Haemonchus placei | reverse complement strand
TTCAGTACAGAATCTTCAGTCTTTCAAAGGCACAGTTCGCGATAATTCAATGGGCGGGTAAGTCAATCACGTGTCCGCCTCCCATTCGATCTCACGTCAGGCTGTTTGACGTGACATCGAATGGGAGGCGGACACGTCATTGACATACCCGCCCATTGAATTNGGGCAGAAGTACCTCTCTAAACGATCTTTCCTCTATTTCAATGACGTTATTATCTTATCTTTAGTGATTCTTTCGCTGAATATTGAGCTTTTACTAGCGCAATTTTTCTCGGGTTTTATCAACCTATCGGGTCGCCAACATTTTCACGATAAAGCGTGGCGATGCCACGACTTGTTCTGTACGCGCTCTACCTTCTTGGTAGGTTTCGGCTACGTCATTCATTGCAAATGTAGTTTCAGTTATTGTAAAAAA
Source organism: Haemonchus placei (assembly GCA_900617895.1). Lineage (NCBI taxonomy): Eukaryota > Metazoa > Nematoda > Chromadorea > Rhabditida > Trichostrongylidae > Haemonchus > Haemonchus placei. Next base: position 36,974 of record UZAF01016452.1, on the reverse strand, counting down.
AAGTTTCTGAAAGGATCGGTAAGTGCCATTCCGCTTGAATACCTCATCTCATTTTCTGACAAACACCGTCACGAAGGGCTTTAGAATATTTCAATGCAGTTATCACCGGCTCAGATCTACACTTACCACCATGTAATCATTGGAACAAGATGTTGCTCACTTTCCAAGGAGACCATTTCTTTTCCTAAGTCCCTTTTTTAGCCGACAACCCACACAGACTGAATTCTACAGCAAACAATGTAGCGACACGAAATCATCACGAGAAGTAAACGGTCAGAACTCCCATTCAGGAAAAAAGGAACAGGCATGGTGTGCCGTAAAAACTGCGCCACTCAGCCCTGTTTCTCATACTCCAGCTACTTGCTTTTACCACTAACAGCGAACGGCACCATATGCAACGTCCTGGGAGCAGATCCCGAATTAAACTCGCCCACACACTTTTTTTCTGTATGGGCGAAACTACTATGGAGACTGGTGGCCTTCATGAATAGCAGTTGGGACATTGTCGGGTAGAAAAGCGACTTCGACAGGGCATTGTAGGGGCCCTAAAACCGGCATGGCCGTGCACACCCGAGAAGGACCGTGTTATGACCGCCTTCTTATTGTTAGGGCTATACCTTTCACAATGAAGCGTTGGGACGGCGACAAACAGTACTAGCTTGCGGGAGATACCCAGACGATTACAAATACAATCTCGTACAACCTCTTTTCTTACTACTTTTTTGAAGCCTTTTAGTTCTTGAAACTCGCAAATTTTCCCGTTTTCTTCGCCATTTCACTATTCTTACGTTAAGTTCCATTAATTCACTAACCTAGATACCTCAAAATTACCGTAAACTGTGTCTTCGAGAGGAAAGGTAAATATGTAGAGCATATACTCATAGAAGGAAATTTTTATTCGAAATTACTAGTATGCTAAGGACTCAGTACTCATCGACACTTTCAGGGGCTGCTTACATTTGCAATGCCAGCTTTTCGTGTACCACGGCAGACAGTAGCCATTACTCTTGTACTCGTGACGTAATTCTAGCCATTGATGCCACATCAAATATGGTAACGAAAGACAATATCCGCGCGGTGAGTTTTTCTTCGTGATGGAAGATGCACAGACCGATAGATGACTCATTTGACTGATAGCAAGAAATTTGCACAACACTACACTGCACAACACAACACTTTGATAAGACGACGAACGCGACAAAGCTTGAGCACCTTGAAAAAAAAAAGAAAGAAAGACGGACTAACAGAACCAAGTCGGCAACGGGCACATTATCTCGGGTATGGGTCATGAGCTTCGATTTACGGTTAATTGAATATACAATAAGAATACTTTACTGGTAGTCATTGAGGGCGTGCATAGAACAGAAAAGGTCTCCTTGGATAAGAAACGACCATTAAGTGCGTATGCGTATCTTCAATAGATCTCACCGGAGATCGCGCGCGAATTCGCCGCATGCGATGTGCGGCAAATTCGCGCGACCAAAAGCCAAACCTAAAGGCCGATATTTGTAATCGAATGACGTTTTATTATGTGATAAGTATAAGCCATGAAAAACCGAGTTTAGTTCCTTAAAATACAACCAGCTCCAAGAACGTCGTCCCTTCAAAATCACGCTTTGAGACTTAGCTAATTTGATGGTAAAGAAGAGCGACGGAACTTCACTTCTGTCCGTCCCTCCTTTTTACCGCTACAAGTTGTTATTGCAGGAATTCGACTTTATCGAAAACTGGATTCTTCCGCGGCTTGACATCCGTAAAGGGTTCGTGGACGTTGGAGTAACCGCATACGGTAGGATAATTAGAATCATATTCCATTTTTTCTTACTATGAACTAATCAGCAATGAGCGTTGAAGAAACGTAAAAAAAGGTTATTTCTGGGAATTTCCCCGTGAGCGTTCCACCTACCGATGGAAATCGGCACAAACTCACTGTTCCACCCTGTCAGTGATTATGCCATAGACGGGTGTGTACAGCTAAACAAGCCCCTTAGGTCCGTGGACCTCAGAACTTGACGTTAGGGTGTTTTTCAGCTTCAAATTGAACCCGCGATTGGAACCGGGGCAGAGGGAGACGTAAGCATTCAGTCGAAAGCGGCATCTTTTGTCTTTACTTGCTATCATTGGGCTTCTTTCGTTGACAAAAGCCAAGCCGAACCTGCAGATGCAATGTCCGCCATACTGTACTAGCTGAAGCTCGGGTTCGGAGCTTCTTGCCAAATGTTTGATCAGTTGTGTATGCAGGCTATTAAAAAGGGAAATCTTGTTACGTTACAAATGGGACAGATGAAGACTGGCGTAAAACTGACGCGGTCAACATCTCCTTGAATAACATTTACATTACTCATATTTCCTGACTCATTCAGTACAGAATCTTCAGTCTTTCAAAGGCACAGTTCGCGATAATTCAATGGGCGGGTAAGTCAATCACGTGTCCGCCTCCCATTCGATCTCACGTCAGGCTGTTTGACGTGACATCGAATGGGAGGCGGACACGTCATTGACATACCCGCCCATTGAATTATCGCGAACTGTGCCTTTAAAGGCACAGTTCACGATAAAAATAGTTTCTGAGATTCCCCCACAGGATGAATTTGAGGCTTCCTGTTATACCATATCTGGCACTATTAGGTTGGAAAACGGCCTAGTTAGGGAGTTATAAATTCTCAAAGATTGGCCCGTGTGTGCCCTCGGACGAGTTTCACCGGCATTGTAGAGTCTCCACCGATCACAAGGGAGCCCATGTAGAAAGTTCAAACAAGTTGTCATGACCCATAGCGACAGTGAAAGACAGTTCTGTACAGTTCTGGCTTGATGTAGTCAGCTCTTTGCGCAATTGCAATAATTGAAATCTCGACGGAATATCCCTTCCATTTTATTTCCGTCATGGCAATCTCGTCCAAGCTCTATTTTCCATACTTTTGAGGAGCCTTATTTCTCGCAAAATCGGCGAATTCTCTTGCTTTCTTCACTGCCGATGTACTATTCTCAATCTATACTTCCGCTTTTCGAATAAAAACGGTACCTCAAAATTGTAGTGAACTGTGCCTTTAATAGAATTTACCATCAATACACATCCCAACCACTGGAAAGTCAAACTGGGTAAAGAGATTAGGCGATTTTAAGATGTGACTGTTGAAGGTACTGGCTCAACCACCATTTATGACTTCAACTACAATAGACAGCAAATATGTGACAATATGGAAAAACTCTGGAATAATGTCGACATCGATTCGGCCAGTAATGTACCGCTGTCAAGGTGAGGAGAAAGGTTTTCCGAACCAATGATAAGTTTTGATAATACGAAGCATGGCTTGCGGAAAATGCTCACATCCAAACAGAGCTAGGAAAGTCTTGTTAGGGTCTTGAATGAGTGCGGGGAGCGTAAAGCATAACTGAGGGTTGGAATTCTGGGTGAGCCCGAAAGTCATCCCCAAAAATCAGCTAGGAATAGATTAGGGATTTATAATGCTCCAAGTGTTCTATCGCTGATTACTAGACTTAATTATGACAGTTAGTTCGGTGTTATTTCGTAACTTCCAAACAACTCCTTGTAAAGAATCCTGAACAACCAAAAGGAGCATCAATAAAATGATTTTTCAGAACGATCCGGAACTTGTTCAACAATTTTGGTTTTGACTACACATCGCTTGTACTATTCACAGGTGATAGGTAAGTGCACAAGGGTGCAGATATTGTCTGTTCATTTGGGCAGTTTTCAGGTGCCACAGTCCATGCTGTCCAGCTCAAAAATTAAAATTCAACAAATTTAACAGAGGGCCTACTACCAAAGTTCATAACAGTTCTGGCAAAAGGCCAGACAGGCAGACATTTAAACCTTAAGACAGACGAGGAGACAAACAAGCAGCCAGAAAGACAAAGAAAGACAAGCAGACAGACAGACAGAAAGAAAGGCAGACAGATAAACATACAGACGGACAGACTGTCAGACAAACAGGAAGACAGAAAGACAGGAAGGCAGATAAACAAACAGAAACACAGACAGACAGATAGACCGACAAGCATACAGAGAGACATACATACAGACTAACAGACAAGCAGACGGACAGACTATCAGATAGACAGACAGACAGAAGGACAGACAGAGAGATCGATAGGAAAATTAGATAGATAGATTTGACTGAAGGATAGATAAGAGATCTACATACGCTTACAGAGAACAAGCCGACGTGGATGCTGCTGGAGCTCAAGTGGAATTTTACATTGAAAATCGGTTGGCGTTGAACTTCTCCGTTGTCGTAGTCAACTATGGGAACTGCTCGTTTAACAGTTGGCCTCAGATGGTGAGGTTCACTTGTGGCCCTGACTCAAAATTAAGACTTTGCATAAGAAATCCATTCAGCACACAAACACGTATGACGCCAAGACCATCAATGTCGACCAGCTGTCGAATTACGTGGACGATTCTATTTGTAGTAAGTAGTTTCCCAATATTTGTATATGATTTTCCTACAGTAGAGGACTCTGAGCATAAATTACGTTTATTAGATGGTGATTAACCCGAACACAGCAAAACTATGCAAGATGTATTTCCCAATGCTTTGGAGATGTCAAGAAAACGTCAACATCCACAAATCCCAAACGAAAACGTGCTCTAGAGCGAACTTTTGTCCTACAGCCATATTTTGTGGGACGGCCTTAATAACTTAGGAGCTTTTCAAATCCCTTTTGTGGTATATCGATGTGGGTGAGAAGGAGAAGGTTCCACCTTATGATAAGGTGGTGAATGGCTACTACGCACGCTTTTTCAGCACCTGTCTACCCAACTACTCAAGCACCTACCGTAACAACTACAGTATCCAGTACCGTAAGCACCACAGGATCTGGGACGAGCACAATATCTACAACGGGTTCTAGGAGCAGGAGTGGCACAACTACACGCTACGACGACAGTACATCTGGTACAAACTTCAGTTAGTTACTGGGACTGCTGGTTAAGCTTACCTTATTCTGAATAATAAAGCTTAAGTAAATATAAACCTTTGGAATTCTAGAGATCATCTAAGGACCCAGTGACCCTCAAGAGCTATCATTACAGCACCTTCTGATCCTTCATCCACTCCTCTACCTACCATACCTGAACACCTCACGACAACTGCCAATATCCAGCCAACACCAGAGCCCACGCCTACTGTACCCAGTTTACCTGTAGCGAACATCAACAACACCGGATGCAACTGCGTTCTGAAAACTGTCTGGCTTGACGTCTTTCTTCTTATGGAGGCTACCACAGCCATGACTCCTGCTGGAATAACCTCAGTCAGTTTAGTGAACTTTCTCTTTAGAAAAATTCAAATTCCCATCCGTTTCGAACCTGTTTTTGTTGCGTTCGCGATGATTATCTTGTTGATTTGCTCACAAAAGTAAGGGTAAAAAGAACAAATCGTTTTTTTNTTTTTTTCATTGAGGAAAAACAATACGCACTAGAAAGCGCTAGTAGTACTTGATGAGTTTCGTCTGTCAGATTCCATAGTAAGATGGCATTTAGAACATCCAAGAAGAAAAAAAAATTAGCAATTCGTCTGATTCATAGTGACATACACGGCAGTACGACAATACGGGAAATATCGCTGTGATCATCATGACCTGGTCCAAGTTCGGTACTGCTGAGCTGCTCCACACCGAGCCTAACGTGATGTATGCATGTTAGAGCATCGTTCGGTGCAGAGTATCTAAGCAGTCCCGAACTTTGCCCAAGAGTACCAACGTCGACATCGAATATGACTGAACTGGAGTCCAGATGACCGAGTATTGAAGTAGCCCGATATCACCACCTTGACTTGTACTAACAATGAGACTGAAGCTGAAACCTTCCACAGTGTTCGCTTTTTGACTAGCTCCTCCAATTCCATTCCTGCGCAGCACCACTGCTGCTGATTCCTAGTAATGGAGTTGAGAGATCGGATCCTAGCTGAGCCCATTTTCTCCCTTGAAAATACGGTAAAGATATTTTATCAAGTAATTTCATCAACAACTGTCCCCATCCTGATCCAGACGGCCATGTGATCCCAGTATACCTCGCTTGCCAGCAGCCTTTTTTCACTTTTTATCTATTCTCAGCAACTGCGGTTGACAATGGCGCTCCACCCCGGTGCTCTTGAAACCAAAACTCTCTAGAGGTACAATGGAGGTGGCAATTTTATTAATGCCGATTAAATTCCAGGCAACTGACTACGTCGTGTCAGCATTCACAAAAGTTACCGTTGGACAAGCTGAACAATACCAAACCCGATTTGGAGTTATTCGTTACGCAAGTAGTGTGGATCTGATTGCTGACCTGAACGTTTATACTTCGACAGCAGATCTATTCGACCTTTCAATATCNTCTTTGAACGAGACCGGCACCAATATCGAAGGGTAAGAGATTGCGTAGGCTACCGAAAAGCGTATATAAGTGGTAGATTCCCAACTGGCGGCCACTCAATTGGCACCATTCTAGTAATAGGTACCTTCAGGAAGAACTTTATTCTTTCAAAGCCTTGCAGAGGAACGAAATATATTGAAAATGACCAGAAGTGATCAAAATCTTATCCTTAAATTATCAAGTAGAGCCTGAAAATAATGCTCGCCTTATTAGGGCTCTGAAAAACTACAAAACCTTCCGCTAACCCTTCGATAAGAATAGTCCGGCTGGATCTAGCGAGGTGAAATTGTAGAGTAGCTCAAAAATGGTGTTCCTCATGACCAATCGCTCATGTCGTGTATACAAATAGAACGGATCCAACTGAACTGAGTGAAATATGAGTACTTTCACCATTGTGACAAACCGTACGCTTTTGAACTGGATTTCTAAGACGGATCTTGAGCTTTGATCTGACTCACTTGATGTGAGTTGCATTCAGTTATTTTCGTATTTTTCTTCTCATCAAATCCCTGGAAGGGATTATATTTTCAAAGGGGATAGCTACTAGGGCAATAAGTATGTAGACGAATGAAGCACGACCGAAGCTTTCCTTATCTCATGGGATCTCCGTTACCCTTCACGGACAACCATGCTTGCCATACTGGTACGGTAGCGCGCTACATATTACATCAAATGGGACAAATAACTATCCAAATCAACTCTTGACCTTGCTTTCTCAGTCCTCCGCCGTCTTGTGAAAACGATTCTTTCTCTAGAATTTCAACCCGGTACTGAATATTGAAGGGACAGGTTGACTAGCAAAGCCTCCATGATTTGGATTCATTCCAGAGCTATCCGTTTGGCAACATCGAAATTTGCGTCTACCTCGCATCGCCGTGCTGCTCGTCCGGTTCTTATAATCGTCGGAAGCACTTACAAGTTTGCTAGTTATTATGAATTTCCTTAGAATGATTTTCAAATTAGTGTGAGCCAGGCAATAGTAACCCTTTTTGCCAAACCGGTTTTAGAGCCCTTACTACGCCTTGTCGAAGTCGTTTTTCGATCCAACAGTGTCCAACTTGCTCTAGTTGAGGGCCACGGTTCATCCTAGGCGAGAATCTCAGAGACTGCTCTTTTGTGAACTGTGCCTTTATGATTACTTGAGCGCAACCAGAACTACCTAATTCAATGTGGTATGCGAAGCTATGGGAGAAAATACAAATAACATGGCATTTTCGATACTCTTTAGTAAAAGTGTTAAGAAGCGGTGGATACAACGATCCCACACAAGCAGCAAACGAATTCCGTGAGGATGGCGGCACAATCATCACCATCGGTAAGTTAGAGAAGAACTAAAGCATTCTATACAAGTAAGTTTCGGTGGAAGTCCGCCCCGAGACGAACATCCATTGTATTGCGATGAAAGTAATGTTGTCTATTTGTCGAATTCAAACCACCCATAGAATCGAGATGTTCCTATCTTTGATCCATCAAAACCCATGACGGATGAGCTGAGCGAGCAGTTCAAATAGTGTTTCACTTCTCCTCCGGTTAGCCCAGTAAGAGCTCGCTTCCACAGCATTACTCGCAAATGGTGATATGGTATTACATGAAGTTTAGGGAAGTTTTGCAGAATATGCACAAGAACACGGACTAGCAGTGCCATTACTGCGAACGCTGGCTTCACCAAATTACAATCTGACAAATAAAAAGGATGATGGCACGATGTTGCGAGCTGATGACTTGCGTAATCTGCTTTGTGAAGGTGAGATGCATTCCAGTAAACCTGCTCCTCTTCCCCTCACAGTCTGCAAACTGGCATCCTCGTTTATCCTTCTCAATGAGGTCATATATTTAGATGTCATATTCGTTACCGTCTTCGAAGCGACTTTTTCTCATGGGGACAAGAATTTTGGAAATGAAGTCCAGTAAACTTCTTTTCTTCTATAGGTGATTCTTGGAAGTGTGCCTTGGAGACCTCTTGATCAAAGCGATGTCCTTGACAGATCGGAGGCCGATCTGGAAGCCACTCCTTCACAGCGGTGCATGACAAAATTCAGACAGGCAGCTGTCGAGCTAATCGTTATGGGATCTATCTCCTTACTCTGTTTTCCCTCCCTGTCTCTGGTTCTTTCTCTATATTATCGGAGGACCTAATGGAGTTCTGTTGAAAACGAAGGTTAGCCCAGTCGCAGTAGGTATCCATATGTTTCCTTTACCTTTTACCCTTCCTCCTGATATTCGCTTTTCCGACGAATTCCCGAAGGTAAAGAGAAGAGATACATAGGCAAGCTGGTTTATGATCCGGATATCCGACAGAAATTCCTTCGCTCAATACTAATCTCATCGAGCTGGTAAATCCAACGAAACATTGACAAATTAGTAATAGGGTGAGCTCCCATGCCCTTTTTGAATAGCAACACTGTCATAGCTGTTCTCACGCTTTTAGAATTTCACATTCCGCAGAAATAAAATACCCACCTCCTTCCGAGCTGAAGATTACCAATATCGTCGCTGGCCTACTGAGAATATGGAAATTTCAGTGAATATCTTACAAATGCAGCTCGCCGGAGAGCAAATATTTCGAAGCTTCGACTTTTTGACCGTAATTTCCGTAATTTCAGCCAACTGCTTCTGCAGGACGAATTGGAAGCCGTATAACGCAGATAAATGGGATGCACCACAGGGAGGATGTTACTTTCCGGTCGGGATTTCTGCAATTCAGGTTAGTGACTTCGCACGTGGTGTCCAAAAATGTCTTGTGACCGCCAGATACATCACTACCTTGCATCTTGCACAAAAACCAGACACCCACTGATGTCACAATTGAAAAAACTCAGTGACGAGCATGGTGAACGTTACCCGTCACGAATGGCACGGAGTGGCCCATAATCGAATACGAATTTACGACGTGAATTCGTTAGGGATCACCATCCAGGAACAGATCGCAAGATACAAATCGCCCTTTAACACTTCAACCAAACCTCGTTATCAAGTAGTTGCGAGGTGTGCACTCATCACCAACCAAAATCACCTTTTGCGCGTCGTTGCCCTCTCGGTGAGATAGAGTATTTCAGTAATCTCGGAGTTTGGGTTACAGTACAGGCTCTAAAGACAAGCGGTTACTGTTTATATAAAACACGCAAGGGGAGGCCATTTTTTTTCTGTAATCAGTCCATGAACCGATAGAAGAAAGAGCTTGAAAACGCTTTTTTTTATCTGTAAATACTCAGCATCAATTCAGCTCCTTCCCATCTGATGACTGAGTAATTAATGTGGAAAGATGATGCCAGGAAATACCTCTTTTACAGATGTTAGCCAATCGAACTTGTTACCGTGAGAGAGATGCTGTCCTTGCCCTTGATGAAGACGCTAACAAGAACTTTTTCCTTTTGAGCGGTAAGCTTCTGATTGAGCGTCTTATTCTGATCGTCCCCAACACGACAGTTTTTCAGTAGTGCCATTCACGATAAGACTTTAATTTGAGGCTTGGAAGGCTAAGCAAATTACGAATTGAGAAGCCTATATACCGTGACTTCGAGAAGTGCGGTCTGAAAATGGCGTAAAAAAGCAAGCAGAAAAGTCACGAATCCCGCTCATACACCTAGAAGTAGGCGGAAGTGCTGGATTTAGGAGACCTCGAACGCGATCTTTTCATTAGTCGTGATAACGCCATGAGCAAACTTTGTTGAGCCCGAAAGTCCTTTCCAAAACATAGTATGCAAAGCCAATGTAATTAAGGAACTGGGACCTCGAGTGTAGGGTCAAGGTTCGACGAAGGAAGCCAATTTTTCTAGAGAATTGAACATTTCTGCCAATGTTTCATTTCAGTGTTCTCTTCAAAAACCAAATTCTGGTTGGGACTAGAATACGACGGTAGCCAATGGACATGGCCGGGAGGCTACTCGGTGAGTATCACTACAGCTACTGTCCCAACTAAGAAAGGAAAGGCTAAACTCTACTTGAACTAATTTCGAACTAGAGTCCAGCCTTTCCATAGAGTGCCAATAAGAGGTGGAGAATCTGAGATACATCCCAATCTACTCCGCTCTTATTCCAATAAGGGCCCAATGAATAGGGCCCAATGAATTGTTTAATCAAACATCTGTGTGTGACGCTTACGCTCGGTAAATGAGATATTTTAAGGCTGGCTACACAAATTGGGGTCCAGGCCAACCAGATTACAGCAAAGGTAATTGTGCCTACATGCAGCAATATTCTGGATTCTCGTGAGTTTATTCTAATCTATTGTAAAAATCTCTCCATTTCAGCTGAAACACTAGCTCTGACATCAAATTCTTGTATATAAAACAGAAACTCGGTGTGTCTATGTGACGAATTGTTAGTTGGTAGTCCCTCGACTTGTCTGCCCCCTTGCAGAATTTCTACTGGAGGAATACGGTAGCCCCGCGGGAACACTGCTGTTGGCCATGGGAATTCGGGGAAATTCGTAGTGAGCTAGCTCGGAGTTGCTTTTGATCTTGCTCTTGCCCTTGAAAATGGCATCGTAGTCAAACCCAACAAAGGGTGCGTGCCAATATATGCCAAGAATATCCCAGACGTACTTAAATACTGCGAGTTCCATCATGGGGGCATGGGTCAGTGGTTGGAAGAACTGGGCTTTTCAGGATTTGTGACGGAACGTTCCTTCCAACCTAGTATTAGGCAAAAAAAGACAGCTCAACTTAAAAATTCCGTAAGTTCGTAGGGAAAAGCAGTCGTTTTTACAACCAAAGTACAGGGGACGTTTATTTGTAGAGAACATTTTCAAAATTGCTTCTCATTAGAACTTTGCCCGCAAGAGACTTCCGAAACGTCTTGACACACTGACTTAACAAAATTCCAGAGCATTAGAAATACATATGTTCGAATGAGAAGAATCAAATTGTTCAGAAGTCAAGCTGAGTAGCTGAAAAATCGAAAAAACTTCTCCCACGACGTAATGAAATTTTTTTTTCAGATCGGGATGGTTCAGTGATGACTGCAACAACGACCACAATTACATTTGCCAGACTAGGCCATGTGATTCTACCAACTACTGTGCTGCTGAATAAGGCCATGACAAAATCTTTTCGTACAGATATTCGTGCATAAAAAATTTCAGTGAAAAAATGCTAGATCTTTGAGAATCTATGAGAGCGACTTTACTACGGAATTGCTTTCATATTATTCACAATTCTCCTACGAAATAGACTTACCGAGCTGGCGAAGAACATGCGGTTCTCATGGATAAATCACCATGAAACCGGATAAACCAATTGTCCACTCATCCACAGCAGTGAGGGCAGCCCTAAAAAAAACGTTACGATGAATATTATTTACCGACTTGAGGTACCTCATAATAGCTACTCTAAGCTGCGTTTACGCTCGGCGTGAACGAGAAACAGCAGAATGGTCTAGCGCAGCCAACAGATAAAAACTACGTTGGCTCAATGTTAGCAAATGTAAAAGGGGTGTGAATCTCAAGTAGGGTAGACAGAAATGGTACCCGATGACTACCCTATGACTGTTGGCATGTTCCTTCTCCACCTCGAAACTAGATCTCCCAATCTTGATCCATGAGATGTTTTCCTGCAATGAGTATGTCCGCAGCCCTATGTTGGCGTTTCCTTTTTGCAAACTGAATCTTAGCCATCTCTCGATCGATGTACGGCGAGAGGAGAGTAAAGGAGGGGAAGGAGGAAGAGAGATGTTAGTGAAGAAAAAAGTTTGGTAGCAATGTTTAGGTTTCGAAAACTGGTCAACATAAAGTTCACTAAAATTACAAAACGTGAAGAATTTGGTAGGACATTTGTTCAAAGCTGATTTGAGGCCTTCACTGAGCAGGAAATATGAAAAGGCTTCTGGTTCGAATCGATTAAATACAGAAAATCTGGCGCTGGTTCTAGCTGGCAAGGAAATTCCTTAGGAAATTTATCATGTCGTCCTTTCTTTAACCAAAATTTACCCTGTGAGGATATTAATTTCGTTTCAAATCGGGCATCAGTCGAAAAGTACCACGCCATACCGTGAAACTGTATGATTTGCTTTAAGGATATCTAGTAGGTAACAGGTTCACATTTAGTCTTGAAAGACTCAGCTCGAGCAACCAAGTAAAAGTTGAAAAATCAACTCCTTAACCCAAATCATTATTCACTTCACAGCTTCCAATAATCTATGGTGTAACATCCATCTATATTTACGACCTCCATAGTTTCTTCTAAACTCTGAGGTAGAACACTTTCGGTTTGCTGCCATGAGTGAGCGTACAAAACTTGGCGAGAAAATCAATTACAAAGGCCAGCAAATTGTAAATGCAAACTCTTGATAGTGCTACCATAGAACGCTGTAAGTTTGTCTGTTGATTTGTCGGTGTGTTTATGTATGTGTCGGTTATTGCTGTGGATGTTGTTTTATGCAACTTACTCTATTGTAAAGTTCTGTTCTTTGTTATGAAATAACTGTCGAGGAAGTAGTAAAGTACGTAAAAATCACTAGCTTCCTTACACAACCTTAAACGATCTTTCAAATGAGGGGAGCTTTGCTACGACATCTTCGAAGCTCGATTATGACATTTTCCTCAATGATGCCTTCAACCATCTATCTTGAAGGGAGGTAATTCGAGGAGTTACAGACTTATCTGCCATTTCGGACACACTCCTTCTACTATGAATTGAACCTAACCGTCCTCCGTCCACAACATGCGACTGCGCGCGATCGGGTGCGGCGAGCGCGACGCGATTATCGGGAAGGAGTTACCACACTCGGGAAGAGGTGATGGGGAATGATCTTTGCAAGGCTCCAATGACATTATTATCTTATCTTTGGTGATTCCTTTGCTGAATATTGAACATTGATTGGCGCAATCTTCCCCGAACTTTATCAACCTATCGAGCCGCCAACAATTTCACGATAAAGGTTGGCGATGCTACGACTACTTCTGAACGCGCTCTGTTTTCTTGGTAGGTTCCGTCTACGTCATTCACTGCAAATGTTGTTCTTTTTCTGCAGAAAACTTTTTTTGAAAGATCGATAAGCGCCACCAGTGCCATATTTTTCATGTTTTAGTGCATTTGTTAAGCTTAAACACTTTTATTCATTTATTTATTTATACACTTCACTGAGTGCGCCACAACTAGCAAATAAACCACCCGACGCCACTGTGCAATGTGGGAATTAGAAAAGATAAGAGTACAAAATCACTGGCATATACCAATAATCAAAAGATGCAGTGCTAAAGAGCGCAACGAAGTTGCTCTTACAGCCAGTGACCGTTGGCTATGGTGCTCTCATTCCGTGAAGAGTCATAGGACCAAGCCGGAACTTCGGCACACGGGTATGCCAACTTCCCACGCGGAATTGTAAGCTACTGGCTGATCGGGAAGAAGTAAGCATTAAATGAACATTTCGAAAGATCAGAAGCGTCCAGACAAACAGGTTGGCCGATGATCAGCAGAACCATTAGATATCCATTTTGAAGGCAATGTCTTCTCAAGAGAGTCCAACACTACAAGAAGGGCTCAGAAGTGATGGAAACTCCAGGTGATCTGAACCCGATCCGAGACTTGGTTTCCAACTGAAGCGTAATTTAGAGACGTAGTATCGGTACCTTGGCTCCGATACCGCTGGAGTTAATTTGCCTCCATGAATAACAGGTGGAACATTATTGGGTCGAAAAAACGGTCTTAACAGGGCTATAAGGGCTTTAAATCCGGTTTAGCCGGCGTACGCATCCAAAAGTGCCGTTATGACGGCATTGTCGTATCTTTCACAATGAATTGTTAGGTCGCCGGTGATTAGTATGTTCATGCGGAAAACACCCACACGGCTGCAGACACATAATCTCGTACAATCCCTTTTCACTACGCCGATTTGTAGGTTTTCTTGGACACTTTGCACTATTCTGCACCTTAACTTTCATCATTTACTTAAGCTAGATACCTCAAAATTACCGTGAACTGTGACCTCGAGCGGGAGTGTAAGTATATGAAGGGACGATAAGAGCCATCAGTGCCATGTTTTTCATGTTGTAGTGCATTTATTTCGTTTAAAAACTTGATCTCACTTTCTAATCAACATCGCCGAGGATGGGCTTCAGAATATGTCGTTTTAACCGGATCAGACAATTCACCCTTCACCTACCCACGATTTATTCGTTGCAACAAGTTGTCATCCACTTGACCACGGCCATTACCTCACTAGCCCCATATTTCTTTGAAAAAAAAAACCGCCGATTTCCATGCTTTCTTCGCCATTTTGCATTATTCTACACCTCGGCTTCTCTCATTTTACTTGAGCTAGGTACCCAAAAATTACCGTGAACTGTGTCTGTGGGCGTGAGTGTAATTATGTGGAGCATATTCCTATAAAAAGAAAATTTGCAGTCGAAATCGTTTATACGTTAAGGACTCGTTGTCAGTGCTCATCGTTACTTTTAGGGACAGCTTACATTTGCGATGGCAGCTTTTCGTGCTACTCAGATGACAACAGCCACTACTCTTGTTCTCGTCACGTAATTCTAGCCATCGATGCCACACAAGATATGGTAACGAAAGACAATATCCATGCAGTGAGTTCTTTCTATATGTGCCCAGACCAATCGATGACTCATTCGAACGATAGCAGGAAATTTGCACAACACTTATGATAAGACGACGAACGCGACCGGCCTTGAGCACCTCAAAAAAAGAGGCACATTAACATTGCGTCAAAACCAAGGCGACAACGGCCACACTATTTTGGGTGTGTTTCATGAGGTTCGGTTTCCGGCTGTGAGAATAGATGAGTATAACAAAAGAAACCTTCTCTTCACCGGATCTCACCGGTGCATGCGATGTGCGGCAAATTCGCGCGACCAAGGGCCAGAACTGAAGGCTGTCGTGAAGCCCATGACTTCTTGGCATCTGGGCTGTCACTACACCGCGTACATACTATTCGACGCGCAGCACCGTGGGTATGTGTACGAACGTGCGTCCGAGGATGCGCGCGGCAAACTGAGCGGCGAAGTTCGTAATGATTTGAACGACTTTGGCGCCTATCATTGGGACCCAAATTTGAAATAGAGTGGATTAGGAGGATCATCTGACCCTACTAAACTACTCTACATAGAATTTGTGGCTCGAAAATTGGTGTCAGATCCATACAAACCGTAACGACCTTCGCCGCGCAATTTGCCGCGCGCACCCTCGGACGCACGTTCGTACCGTCCCCCCAGCACCGTCACCATCGACTGCGCCGCCGTCATCGATTGCCACGTGGCATGGGGTGGCGCCGAGTGTGCACTCAACTCCTTGTCATTCAGTGCCATGTCAACGCGCCGAGCGGCTGCTTTTTCTTTTCGTGCGTCGTATCTAGCGTTACCATCGTTATCGTGTAACCTCGACTCAAAGGGATCGGAAGCACTCAGAAGAACGCACTGCCGAGAGAGAACGATTAAAAGAGGCTCCAGGGTCGAGCAGGAGGCTGGAAAGTAAAGAGCTGCCAGCCGTCGCCGGACGGCTGAGGTCACCAGTAGCTCGGGAGTATTGGGAGCACCATGGAGCCTCATCAGCGGGATCAGCGAAGGAACTCGGGCCGCGGAGAGGAGCGGTCCGCGCATGACAACTGTGCGGACACCGCGTCGCTCTCCTTCCCCGAGGGCAGAGAGTGCCGACGACCTCTAAAGAGGTAGGAGCTCGACGCGTAAGACACATATCGCATTTCCTGTCGAATGAAGATAAATGTAATAACTTCTATGTGTATGTTTTTCTCGCAATAACCGTAACCGGACCACGGGCAAGTGTTTCTATATCGCATCTTCCACTATTTGTCGTAGTAGTAATAGTCAATAGTTCATTCGTAGAGATTCATATATGCACATATAGTTATATATTTATATTTATACACGCGACCCGCACGCACAGTTAGACAGGAGCAGTACACGTGCAGGGACGTGGGGAGAAGGCAGTGGATGCCACATCATCTGAGAGCAGTACCCGCAGCACGCAGTTTCTGGCTCTCCGAGATCGAGGGGCTTTAGGCAGGACCGCCTTGTAGTACGTGGCTAGGCGAAACATCAGCGCCCTATGGGAGACCCCTCCGTTCACGACAAAGGCCGATTCTTGTAGAATCGAATGATGTTCACATATGTGGTAAATATGAGCCATAAAAGAACTAAGCTCACATCACTAAAATACACCTAGATTTAGAAACTTTACATCGCCCCTCTAAAACACGCTTTCAAACCTATGTTAGAAAATTCGATGGTGTAAAAGAGCGACGAAATCCCGCTTTCCTCGTTACCATCTTTTTCACTGCTACAAGTTGTTAACTCATTGCAGGAATTCGACTTCATCGAAAATTGGATGCTCCCGCAGCTCGACCTCCGGGACGGGTTTGTGTATGTTGGAATGACCGCCTACGGTAGGTTAACTTGAATCATAAATCATGAATAAATGGTGAAAGCTAACTATTCACAATGTTCTAATCACCAATGAGCGCTGATTGAAGAAACTCTCGAAAGGACTACTTCTGAGAACTCCTTTGGTTCACATATCCATGAAAACCTGCAAATACTCCCTTCCAACTGACGGGCGATTGAAACCGGAAAGACTAAGACGTAAAAGTCATTCAAGGCGTCCTGCTGCTGCCATTAGACTTGTCTAGTTTACAGAAACCAACCGTCACATCCACTGTACTGTACTGCCCCTGGTAAGCTTCTTACACAACGGATCAACAGTTGTGTATGGAGGCCGTTTTGATATAGGGAATCTGGAGGCGCGACGAAATGGATAGAAGTAGACTAGATGATGTTACTGTATTCCTCAGTTACTTTCATATTACCGATGATATCGTTCCCCATCTGAATTCAGGCAGTACAAAATCTCCAGAATTCCAGTCTAGTTCAGTATTATAGGTAAACGTACATATGATTTTACATTCAATTTTATGATATGACTGTTAAAGGTACTCGCTCAACCACTGTTTATGACTACAACTACAATAGGCGGCGACTTTGTTTAAATGTGGAAGAAATATGGAACAGTGTCGACATCGATTCAGCCAGCAATGTATCACTGTCAACGTGAGAAGAGAATTTTTCGGTACCTCGAAAAGTTTCGGTAATACGGAGCATGACTGGCGGTTTCGGAAAATGCAAACATCTGAACAAGCGCAAGAGAAGCTTCGCTAGGATTGTGGATAAGCACGAGGAGCAAAAAGCATAACGGATGGTTGAATTTGTGGGTGAGCCAGGAAGTCAACCCCAAAAACCAGCTTATCGAAAAAAATCAGGGATTAATAATGCTCCAATTGATGTATCGCTGATTGCTACACTCAATTATCACAGTTCGGTAATAGTTCGCTAGCAATTCACAATGAACTTGTTTTTCAGAACGATCCGGAATTTGTTCACCTGGTTTAGTTTTAACCACAGATCGCTTGTTCTATTCACAGGTGATAGGTAAGCGCACAATAGTACAAACATTATCTGCCCATTTGGGCAATGTTCAGGTGCTAGAGTCCATACCAGGGCTGGTAAATTAACAGTTCGGCAATTTCATCAGAGTGCCTGTTTTCAAAATCAGAGCCGTTCAAGCAAAAGGCCAGACAGACAAATATACACACATGAATACAGACGAAGAGACAAACAAGTGAGACAGAAAGAGAGAGAGAAGACATTCCGAAAAGCAGAAAGACCGACAAATAAACAGGCAGGCTGACACAGACAGACAGAGAGACAAATACGCAGGCAGGCAGACAGACAGAAAACGTCTAAAATGAAATCAGGTCCTTTTTTTGATATCTGAATTCTAGCAAATATAGTAAGGAATGACGATTGAATGGTTAGATCAGTTCTACATACGTTTACAGGGACCAAGCCGATGTGGACGCTGCCGGAGCTCAACTGGAATACTACATTGAAAATCGGTTGGCGCTCAACTTCTCCGTTGTCGTAGTCAACTATGGGAACTGCTCGTTTAGCAGTTGGCCTCAAATGGTGAAATTTGTTTGTGGCCCTGACTCAAGACTACGACTAGCCTTAGGAAGTTTATTCAGCACACAAATGCGTACGACGCCAACACCATCGATCTCGACAAGCTGTCAAACTATGTGGACGAGTCTATTTGTGGTGAGCAGTTTCCAAAAGATTTATGTGCGCTTACCTTACAGTAGATGTTACTAGTAGAAACTGAAAGAAAAAAACCTACGCAAGATTGGTATCCCCAGTTTTTGCGGAGACAAACAACCGCAATCCGAGCCTAAGCGGAAACACGCTGTAATGCAAACTTTTGTCCTACGGCCACATTGTGTGGAACGGGATTCATGAATCTTATACGGACCTCTTACCAAGGAGGGGTAGTCTACTTATCTTGGAACTTTGAATGGAGACCCAGATGGATCGATAGAGTTTCGAATGCTGTTCACGAAAATGGAAATTAAAACTGCAAAATGGTTTTCCATAAAAAGTTATGGCGGCTCGAAATTTGCTTGACTCTACAGTAGCACACTTGCATATGCGAACTCGTCGCTTCGTTATCAAGTGCCAACGTGGCCTAGTGGTAGTGGTCTCGCTTTGCAGGTGCTCCAAGAGGGTTTGCTCCCCGCCATCGTCGGCATTTTTGCAGTGTTTTTTTTTCATTTCATTAAAGGCTCTCTGAACCTTTTCTGACATTTGTTTAAGTGAACGCCTTATTTCTGCCTTTAGTTTCTCTCGTCGCTCCTATCCAAGGAAGAACGGTTCTGCACTTAATCAAGTGATTGTATTCCATTTTCGACTCGAAGAAACATTTAATAGCGAGTTGCCAGAGATGTATAAGATGCTTGTGAGGAACACAGCATTAATAGGAGCAGCTGAAAAAAATGGATGCAACACACTTGTAGTTCACTAACTGCGCACATTATACATGATGCTCCTCTACAACCGGAGGCAAAACAGTCATTTGTCTCAAGATTCTTTTGTGGGTGGGTGAGTCTGGGTTTCCAACAACGTACCCTGCCTTGTACCAAGAGCACTGCAACTCTGACCACTAGATTTGGAGCTTTGAAAAATTTTCAAGCCTGAAGAAATGCTGAAAAGTTGAAAGCAGGTGTTCACTTAAACAAATGCCAGAAAAGGTTCAGAGAGCCTTTAATGAAATGAAAAAAAAACACTGCAAAAATGCCGACGATGGCGGGGAGCAAACCCTCGTGGAGCACCTGTAAAGCGAGACCACTACCACTAGGCCAAGTTATCACTTGATAACGAAGCGACGAGTTCGCATATGCAAGTGTACTAATGTAGAGTCAAGCAAATTTCGAGCTGCCATAACTTTTTAGGGAAAACCATTTTGCAGTTTTAATTTCCTTTTTCGTAAATAGCATTCAAATCTCTATCGATTCATCTGGGTCTCCATTCAAAGTTCCAAGATAAGTAGACTACCCCTCCCTGGTTAGACTCCTTTTGTGGTAGACTGATAGTAGAGAGACCAAATGCTTGCTCATCGTCATTACTATCATTTCACCTTATGACGCAGAGGATAAGCACCTGTCTACGCTAGTACTCAAGCATCTACCGTTACAATTACAGTATCCACTACCGACGACAGTATATTTAATACAAGTTCTGGTCAGTGGACAGGGTACTGCTGCTCATGTTTACAATATTTTAAATAGTAAATCTCAACTTAACATAAACTTCGAGAACTCTAGCCATTATAGGAGGAATTAATGCTCACTGGAAGCTATAATTACAGATCTTTCTGGACCTTCCACTCCTTTATCTACCATACCTGAGCAACAAACGACAACTGCCAATATCAAGCCGACACCAGAGCCCACGCCTACGGTACCCAGTTTACCAGTGGCGAACATCAACAACACCGGATGCAACTGCGTTCTAAAAACGGTCTGGCTTGACGTCTTTCTTCTCATGGAGGCTACCACAGCCATGACTCCTGCTGGAATAACCTCAGTCAGTTGAACTAATTTTTTCTCCAGAAAATCGCAAATGCCCATAAAGTTGGTGTATGGGCCAAAAATTCAGCAGCCAATACGATTCACACTGAAACAATTGGAGGTACCGCAATATGTATGGGAAATATCGACGTAATAATCATGTACCTGGAGTAGTTCGGTACTGCTGAACTGCTCCACACCGACTGGCGCTCTAACGCAACATATGCACTTTAAAGCATCGTTCGGTGAAAAGTAGTCAAGCAGTCTCGAATTCTGCCGAACAACACCTGTGCCGACGTCGAAGGTGCCTGAAGTGGGGTCCAGAGCATCGAAATAACCCGATATCACAACCTTGACTCGTACTACGACGACAGCTAATCGTCTTGTCTCAGAAGCACTCCACAATGTCCGCTTTTTAACCATCTCCTCCAATTTCAGTCCCGCGCAGCAGTAGTGCTGCAGGTTTCCAGTCATGGGGTTGGGAAAGAAAGAGTTCTCTCCCTTGTCGTCAGCCGCGTCCTATCATTGCAGCAGCGGCTGACAATGGCCGCCCAGCTCACCACTCATTAAATTTCACAATTTTCTANTATAAATGACAAGTCTACTGAACCCGATTTAACTCCAGGCAACTGACTACGTCGTGTCAGCATTCACAAAACTAACCGTTGGACAAGCTGAACAGTATCAAACCCGATTTGGAGTTATTCGCTACGCAAGCAGTGTGGATCTGATTGCTGATCTGAACTTTTACAATTCAACAGCAGATCTATTCGACCTTACAATATCGTCTTTGAACGAGACCGGCACCAATATCGAAGGGTAAGAGATTTCGGAGTTACCGGAAAAGGATCTATAAGTGGTAAATTCCCAGCCGGGGAACACTTATTTGGTACCATTCCACTGTTAGGGAACTTCAGAAAAATCTCACTGTTTCGGGTTATACTTCGCCTTCTATAAACTGAATCCATCCTATGTCTCGCAGAGGACAATGTATCGAATTCGACCAGAAATGAACAAAATCTTATCCTTGAAGGCACAGCTCACGATAATTATGGGTCCATATTATGACGAACAATGGAAGATAGGATAGTGCGATGATGAGAAGAAGTCCAAAAAAATGAAGGGTGTTCGGATGAGCTATCGTACGTGTGGGTCTTGCTGCGAATAGCTGACACAGCAAGCAAAAAAGTTCTCTGGAATGCCCTTACTCATAAACATAAGTTAAAAAACACAAGTACTAGCAAAAATAGCCCACCTTTTTCAGCCTCTTGGGGTAGAAAATTAAGTAAAGGATCGCAGCAGCAAAAAGAATAACAGAGAATAAAAGAATAGGTTAAATGATCGCGTCTTACTCGGCGATCAGCTGATGTGGGTGGGTCCTAGAGCGTATACTGCAATCTGTATCGCCGCGACACGTCAGAAGTGACAGAGCTCATTCATACTAGGTGCGGGTACTCGCTTGGGGGATGCGGGTACACGCTTTGGGGATGCGGGTACCCGATTTGGGGGATGCGAGTACCCGATTTGGGGGATGCGGGTACCCGATTTGGGGGATGCGTGTACCCGATTTGGGGGATGCGGGTACCCGATTTGGGGGATGCGGGTACCCGATTTGGGGGATGCGGGTACCCGCTTTGGGGGATGCGGGTACCCGCTTTGGGGGATGCGGGTACCCGCTTTGGGGGATGCAGGTACCCGCTTTGGGGGATGCAGGTACCCGCTTTGGGGATGCGGGTACTCACGCCTGGGATGAATGCGCCCACAACGGTCAGAGGCGGGGCATCCGGGCGATTCGGTAACGGGCTCCCACTGTGCCTTTGCTGTTTCGACCAAACAGCGTCCCTACTGTTACCCTTGGGGGCCACTGGGTATTCCTCAAGGGACAACTCAGAAACCAAATTTATCGTGAACTGTGTCTTTAAATTACGAAGTAGAGCCCAAAAATATTGTTCGCCTGGTTGGATTGTGCGAGAACAGAAAACATTCCGCTGACCCTTCGCTAATAATAGCCCGGCTGGATACAGCGAAGTGAAGTTGTCTATTGGACCTGTATTAAGGTAGTCGAAGGCCTCGTGAAAAAACGTTCATAATAAACCGCAAATCAGCTGAAAAATGTTGCTCTTCATGACCACTTGCTCATGACAAGTATAAAAAAGGAGCGGGTCCATTAGAGTCGACTAAAATATGGGTAACTCCAACATTCTAGCACACCTTTGGATTGATTTTCTGAGATGGATGTCGATTCTAAAATGATGTGAGTTGCATTCAGTTATTTTCATACCAGTTGGCTACGCACGCTATCGCGTGTGCTAGAGGCTCTAGCCATGAGGAACAGAGCCGCCTAAGCTTCTGATTTTCGTTCCAGACGTTTGTCATCGAGTCCTTGCTAGTATTAGCATGGTATACATAGCATGGCTAGTTGATCATTGCGTGCTCCACTAACAAAATGAAACGGCCCAATAGCAAAGTTCATTGGCGGCGTCTAGATTTCTCAAAAGCATGACGATTGTGCTTTTCTTTGAAAGCAAATTGGCATTCCCGTCGGCGTCAAAGAGTTTAAGTATACCGAGAAAGGCTGGTTACTTTGTCCCTCGCTTCATCGACACTTCTGTACCTCTCAGCCCAGGATTACCAACTTGCAGGCGATCCGAAACGTCTTGATTTGAATGGTCCAATATTCTTCGGTGCTACTATATCACACTTACATAGTTGTGGAGGGGGATCTCTACAGGGTACGCACCTGTGTAGTCGGGGTAACTGTGGAGGTCGTTCATAACTTATTTTCAAGGCAGGCGTATCCAAAATTAAATACCTCTGCAGTCCATGTAGTCGATGAAATTCTGTGTAGATTGAGCTGTGTGGGGTCATAAAGAGTACTCCTGTGAAGTGGGGCAGTGTGTGGCCATTAATTTTGAGAAGATACAACCTTTGGGCATCTGAAGAGCTTTGCAGATCTCTACATGGTGTGCACCTGTGTTTTCGTGGTTATTGTAAAGGTCTCCATAACTTATATCTCTATAAATCCAATGCTGGGACCGCTTCACGGGCATCCGCTCAATATAATTTATTTTAGCAGATCTATTAGTGGATGTTCACAGCCCAGTCCATCTCAGTGCAGACTACCCTACTATAAAAGTTTGACCAGCCCTCTTTTAGCTGCTCCTAACCATCTTCTCCGCATTCTAAAATATCCCCGATTTTGATCCCGCCCACTTAAGTGAACCCCGCCACCTTCAGGGATTTGGCCACGTTCCTCCCAGTGCCTCCAAACTCTCTTTTCCCACGTTCAAGAACCAAATTATGATTTTTTGACCTTGGCCCCGCCCACTTTAGTGCTTGCCATCTTGCCGCACTGGTACGGCAGCGAGCCTCAGCGAGCCCTTTTCAGATTACGTCAACGGTGACGATTAACTCTACAAATCAAGGCTTAACCTCGCTTTCTCAGTCCTCTGTCGCCTTTTGAGAACAGTTCAAATCTTGGAATTCCAGCCTAATCCATTATGTAAGCGGTAACTTGGTATGTTTGTTTGTATGTCGGTTTGTGCGTTTTTCCGCGAAAGTCATGTAGGCACGATGAATGGTGTGAATGTCACGTGAGGAAGCAGTAAGGAAACGGATAGACTAACGATACTGTTTATATCGGTCTTCTAACAAGTAGTAGATTAGCGGTAGTGGGCATGTGATGCACACGTTAGCGTGCGTAGCTCAACTGGTACTAAATATTGAAGGGACACGTTGATCAGCAAAACCCTCATGATTCTGATCCCTTTCAGAGCTATCCGTCTTGCAACATCGAAATTTGCATCTGCTTCGCATCGTCATGCTGCTCGTCCAGTTCTTATAATCGTCGGAAGCACTTACAAGTTTGCTAGCAGTTATAGATTATTTTAGAATGTAATTTTAAACTAGTAAAGTATCGCTCTTTCCAAAAAGCCAGAATAGTCATTAGAATCTAAGAAAGAAATTGCAAAGATTTTCGAGGGGGGGGGGGGGGGAGCAATGATAACATTTTCCTAGAGCCCTAACCTTCTTTCTTTACAAGAAATAAGCTCAAGAAACAAGAAGAAGAGGAGAACACTATTTCTGTCAACTGCACAGTGTAGGTGTGCAGCTTACGGCTTGCAGTACATAGCAAGTAGGTAGGTACTACCAAACCGAAAAGTTTCGTCCGCTGCAGTCAATGTCCAGCTTCAAAGTAGGCAAAAGTATACGTCATAAGCCGAATGCGTAGGAACTACGTACCCATCTGGGACCAATTTTAACCTAACAAAGCCGAAATTCGCTTTCGCTGATAGGTGGGCTACATTTGAGTGCGTACGCCGGCCAAATCGGTTTTGAAGCCCTTTGTGCCTTGTCGGAGTAGTTTTTCGACCTGAAAGCGTCCTACGTGCTCTATTTGAGGGCCTAGGTTTATCTTAGTGTTAGGCGAGAATCTCAAAGACTGCTCTATGTGAACTGTGCCTTTAATGATTATTCGAGCGCAACTAGAACAACCTGGTTCATTGTGGTGTGCGAAGCTGTATATGGGGGAAAATACAAATGACATAGCATATTCGTCACTCTACAGTGATGATATTTCAAGGAGCGGTGGATACAACGATCCCACACAGGCAGCAAGCGCATTTCGTGAGTATGGCGGCACAATCATCACCATTGGTAAGTGAGAAGTGAGTCTTGGTGAAAATGCACACCGAAATGAGCATCCCAGTTGCTTTCCTCCGCGTATCGCATCTTATCATTATTCCCAATGGCGATAGGGTAGCACATCAAATTAAAAGTTTTGCAGATTATGTGCAAGAGCATGGATTAGCAGTGCCGTTACTGCGAACGCTGGCTTCACCGAATTACAATCTGACAAATAAAAAGGATGACGGCACCATGTTGCAAGCTGATGAATTACGTCGTCTGCTTTGTGAAGGTGAGATACAGCACACTACTTCCCCCACCCCTACAGTCTGCAATCTGGCATCCTCTTTTATCCTTCTCAATGAGATGAAGACGGCCTCCTCTTTTGAGTGGAGTCCTTTCCTAGTGTTTGCCAAGCCACATTCAGACGTTGAGAGCCATATTCGTTGACGTGTTTAATAGAATTCTTGGATGTAGATTTTCCTTTTTATCTGAGCGATACAAGTCTTGAAAGGGTTTCTTGAAGACTTCTTGAATAAGACGATGTCCTTGGCATATCCTCCGGGGTCGATCCCGAAGTCGTTCCAGTCGCACATAACAGAATCCACACAGGGCGGCTATCAAGCTGAGCGTTATCGGACCTGTTTGCTTCTCTTCTTCACCCTTCCTCCAGATTTTCGCCTTTTCTACAATATCGAAACTCTCCATGTAGTTCTTTCAAAGTCAGTAAATGAAGTACATTGGCAAGTTGGTTTATGGTCTGAATATCCGATGGAAATTTCTTCGCTCAATTGGCTGAGTCACTTTCAACTTCATCCATTCTCGTGCCATTACAGAGCTGGTAAACCCAGTGAAACACTGAATAGTAATAGGGCGAACTCCGTCACCGGCTGTTCAAATCTCCTGAAATTCACGTTTTGCAGGGTTAAATATGCACATCTCTTCGACCGATACCGCCAATGTTGTTCCTAGCCTTCCAAGAATATAAAAATTTCAGTGGATTCCTTATTAATGCTGGTTTCCGGTGAACAAATGTTTCGAAGCTTCCACTTTTTGACGTAATTTCAGCCAACTGCTTCTGCAGGACGAATTGGATGCCATACAACGCAGACAAATGGGATGCACCACAGGGAGGATGCTACTTTCCGGTCGGGATCTCTTCAATACAGGTTGGTCACATTGCACAGGTGTCCGAAAATGTTTTGGACTTTCAGTTACATCACTATCTTGCACAAAAGCTGATATCCACTGATGTCGCAATTGTAGTAGCTCAGTGACGAGCATGGTGGACTATGACACTATGTGTCACAATGAATGACACAAAGTGGCCCATAATCGCAAGAGCTCTACGAATTTTACGACGCAAAATCGTTAGGGAACGTCATTCCAGGGTTAGATTACAAGATACTCATCGCCCTTTAGCGGGGCTCCACTTCAACCAAACCTCAGTGTCAGGTAGTTGCGGTGTGTGCACCCATTGTACCGAACAGAAACTCAACCTCCCCTGCTTATACCGATGAGTTCTGATTTG
>UZAF01016452.1:0-10034 GCA_900617895.1 Haemonchus placei | reverse complement strand
TTCTCAGTAAGTTGGGACCTCCAACTTTTGATGGGAATATTCTAGAATATCCTGAATTTTCATCACGTTTTGCAACACTAGTAGAAAGCAAAGTTCAGTTAGGTGATACGACAAAGTTTTGTCTCCTCAAGTCTTGCCTCAGAGGACGTGCGCTCCACTCCATTAAAGGATTTGTCGATGACGCCCGGGAATTACAAAATCGCATTGGATATTCTCGCCACCCACTACGATGATAAGGCCACAATGAAGCACATCCTCTACATGAAATTAGCTCAGTTGCCGAATTGTGGCCCCGAACCAAATGTTTGCCCCGGTAAGGCAATCAGTGATCGGGAGGATGACTGCAAAGAGACTGGTTTGGGAGCGATTTTGCTCAACAAGCTGCCAGCAAGGGTGCGAAACTAGATATATGAACGAACGGGGAACAAACACAATCTGACGCCGACCGAACTGCTAAACTTGCTCACTGATATAGTCCGTGAAGACGCAACCCTAATCGAGATGGAATATCATGCTCGCCCGAGTAACCATTTCCAGAATACGGCTTCCACGCCTCATCACGATCGAGTCCGGACAGGATACTTCCTTATAAGCTCATGAAAATGAGATCGTGCCCTTTCTGCCCGAGCAACGATCACATCCCCAATGCATGTGTTGCATTCTCTACACGTCAAGAACGTAGCCGTCTCGTCAAGCAACTATGCTTGTGTTACAACTGCCCCTCAAAACATTCGTAGAAGGAATGTACATCGAAGCAGTCTTGTGAATCGTGGGCGAAACGCCACCACTAATCTCTGTTTTGTACACTAAGCGTGTCGAATCAAGAAAGAAGGCCTCCACGAGGTAAGACCCTATTTCCACCTAAGTTTGCGGTCATTCCCACCAACAATCCTCTGCTGCTGCTACGAATGAAGCTCAAGTTGATAGTTCTTCGGAAGATAACATGATGCATATCTCCCCTACGCCCACTCACCTAACCTCGCACAACCTCGAAATCTCATCGGTTGGACGGACACCAGCTACGCTGATATGTACTTCTGTTTGCCTGTTCATCCCTTCCAATACTTTCAAGGAATCCTTTGTGACGGCATTTTTCGACTCAGGCTCCAGCCAATCGTATATCACAGACGAAGTAGCCGAACTTCTTGATTTTCCAAATCTTCATTCAGGGACATTTCTGTTTCCACTTTCGGCAAAACAGCTTCTCTGAAGCTAAGATCTCGCAATCATATCGTCGGCGTTAGCACAGAGAAGGGTGAGAGGCAGCTCCACGTCAAGTCCTTGCCTATTTTGACTGAGCATTTATGTCATGCTCACCACATACATGACATTGAGAGCAACGACATCACCATATCATCTTCTAAGCCGTCAATTTTGACAGTGAATGACTACTTCGGGGGACATAATTTTATCAGTTGACTTCCGTTATGAGAAACTCCCAGACGGGTATCGTTTACTTAACACTGCAGTCGGCAATGTCCTCGAGGGTAGTGCATTCAACCTCAAAAGTATCTCAACATGCAAAAACAACTCAACCGCAAAATCCAAAATCCGTCTTGAGAGGGCGCAGCGGCAGGTTTCTAAGACACCTTTGCGAGAAATGTCGACTTTACCAGCTGATGCTGACACGCTCCATGGACCATCGGGTCCCACTGTAGTGGCGGCGCCTAACACTGCAGTTCTTCACGGGCCGTCCGGAAATTCGATAATTTCAACAGCCTCCGTCTCGACTTGACTTCCAGAACCATCTCAGCCTCGAAACCCAGAATCCACCCCAAAAAGGAGCGACGGCAGGTCAAACCTTTCAGACAAACATCGGCCACGCTAGCCAATGCAGACACAATTCATGGGCCACGTCCTGCTGTAATAGTAGCATCCAACACTGCGGTACTTCACGGACCATCTGAACCATCAATCACGCCGACGGCAGCACCGAACTCAACAACTAGTGCACTGGTTGGTGAGGACCAAACGCCAAAAACTGTAAGCGAACTCAAATCAAGACAAAGCGAGCGAAGTTGCGTCAAGTTTCAAAATCGCCAGTACAGGCAGCTCTCTCTACAAGAACAGCAGTTAATCTGACCGATTCCTTTTCGCCAACACCACCATATGGAAACAGACTCCTCACCGGCGTCGGCAAAGATAGTTGGAATCTAGCCCGAAATGCCAGCAGCGACCCTGCAGCATCACCGCAACTGGCAACAGCTCGTAGTCAAACACCATCAACCAAAACCCACAACTGGCGTCAGAGCTGTCGGAGGAGAAGAAATAGCAGGAAGTCTGGATCGACGAGTTTCTTCATAAGCCTGCAAGCGATAACAAAAGCAATCCGCATAATCTTCACCCCATTCAGAGCAACCCCCCTTACTAAAAGAAAGAGTAGTCTCTCTTCAAAGTTTATGGCTACTAGATTCCACTCAACAGCCCCAGGATCAAGATAGCCTCCAAACTGAGCGTGCACTGGATGCACGAGCCAGGGCAGGACCAGGGAACTATCATTCCCAATCTCCTGCGTACACTGTCATCAAAGATGCGATGTTATCAACTGAAATCAATGTCGCCAACACCGGGAGCAAACACAGCTATCGAAGAGCCAATGTCACCCACCAGAGCCGACAGGGCTAAAGAAATTTCGACGGCGCCGAGAGAATCTACAAAGGTTTTTGTAACGCCACAAACTAACAGCATCTCGAATTGAACAGGTCATCGACTATAATGCAAGTGATCTCAAACTATTGGTGCTATTGTATTGTTGTTCATGCTCATTCTCCGACGAGATGTAATTCATGTTAATCTCGTTTGTTGTCCTGTTGGAAGTTTCTGTACCTAACAGAAACTCGACCTCCCCTGCTTATACCGATGAGTTCTGATTTGGTATCACAATGTTTATAGTACTGTACTACAAGACATGCTGCCTACATAAACCCTAGGTGGACCATTCTCTTCACTTTTTCGACTTCTTTTTCGCCATCAATCTTCTCCGTGTTCTTCATTCGTCCGTCCAGTGACCAATCATAATCCTTCTGCTTGTCGTTGCACTCTCGCTGAGATAGAGTATTTCAGTAATCTCGGAGTTGAGGCTACTGTACAAACCCCGAACACAAGCGGTTACTGTTGACATTATGAATTCTAGGCTGGCTAACGGACGCTTTCTTCCCTTTACACCCACATGTACTGCTCTGCTTTCATTACCAAGGCAACCCCAGATAAGGGATTCAGTTCCGCTGGAAGGTGAAAGGGGCCATGGGCAAGCAAGAGAAAGCCAAATTTTCTCTGTAAACAGTTCAAGGACCAATAAAAAGAAAGAGCTTAAAAAGTGCTTTTCCCTATCTGTAACTACTCAGCATCAATTCAGCTCCTTCCCACCTGATGACTGATGATTAATGTGAATGTGAAATGATGTTGCCAGGAAATACTTCTTTTACAGATGTTAGCCAATCGAACATGTCTCCGAGATAAAGGTGCTGTCCTTGCCCTTGATGAAGACGCTAGTAAGAACTTTTTCCTCCTAAGCGGTAAGCATAATCTTGTTCCTCCCATCCCTAGCACGATAATTTTCAAGAGCATGATAAGGCTTTGATCAGAGGCATAGCAGTTTACGTATTGGGAAGGAGAACTTAAGCCTTCGACTTAGTATATACCGTTGCCTCGGGAAATGCGGTCCAAAAATGGCGTGATAAGAGCAAGCAAAAGTTCCACTCATCCGTCTTGGAGTGGGCGGAAGTGCTAGACCTAGAAGCTCTCAAACGCTATCTTTTCATTAGCCGTGATAATGCCATGAACGAACTCTGTCGAGCCCAAAAATCCTTTCCAAAACATATTATGCAAAGCCAACTGGGACCTCGAAAGTAGGGTCAAGGTTCGACGAAGGAAGCCGATTTTTCTAAAGGATTGAACATTTCTGCCAACGTTTCATTTCAGCGTTTTCTTCAAAAACCAAATTCTGGTTGGGACTAGAGTACGACGGTAGCCAATGGGCATGGTCAGGAGGCTATTCGGTGAGTACCATTGTAAAATCCTACAGAACAGATATCAAAACACGAGATGTAAAGACCGAACCATGGAAGTAAAGACTGAACTCTACTTGAACTAATTCTAGACTAAAAGAGCCCAGCCTTTCTATAGAATGCTATTAAACCGTGGAAAGTTTAAAATACATTCTAATCCATTCCGCTCACATCCCAGTAAGGGCTCACTGAGTTGTTCAACTAGACATCTGTGTGTGACACTCACGCTCGGTGAATGGGTTATTTTAAGACTGGCTACACAAATTGGGGTCCAGGCCAACCAGATTACAGCAAGGGTGATTGCGCCTACATGCAACAATATTCTGGATTCTCGTGAGTTAATTCTATTTCAAGAGTCTCTCTATTTTAATTGGAACACTAGCACCGATATCAACTTCTTGTATATAAAACAGAAACATGGTGTGTCTATGTGACGATTTGTTAGTTGGTAGTCACTCAACTTGTCTGCTCCTTTGCAAATGTTTCCTGATTATGCTAATGGGAGTGTTAAGGAAAACTACAGCTAGTTGAGATGATAACAATAATTGAGAGACTCAAAAGCCAGGTTGGTGATGATAGTGAAAGCCGAAGACCATTTAAATCATAAAGCAGTTACGTGCAACATTGCCACGATCAATTTGATCAACTCGTAAGGATCAAATTCGATTTTGGATTGATCAGTTATTCATAACCTGGCTTTCGAATTTCGGTTCTAGTCTCGAAAGCCAGGTTATGAATAACTGATCAATCCAGAAGATGGGCGACAAAAGACTTTTGTTAGCTGACGTTCCTCAAGCTTCGTTGTGCTGACGTCTGCATGCTCGAGAGAGCGGCAAAAACGCTGGGCTCCTTTAAGTTGAGTGCATGTCCTAGCCAAGAGCGTTCGAGCGTTCTTTAGACTCTCCGAAAATCGTGTCGCCGCACCGGCTCGCGCGAGCTTGCGCGCAGTGATGGGAAGGGTTTGAGTTTCTAGTGGAGGAATACGGTAGCTACCGCGAGAACAGTGCTGCTTGCCATGGGAATTCGGAGAAATTTGTAGTGAGCTAGCTCGGAGTTGCTTTCGATCTTGCTCTTGCTCTTGAAAATGGCATCGTAGTCAAACCTAACAAAGGGTGCGGGCCAATATATGCCAAGAATATCCCAGACGTACTTGAATACTGCGAGTTCCATCAGGGGGCATGGGTCAGAGGTTGGAAGGTCTGGGCTTTTCAGAGATTTGTGACGGAACGTTTCTCCCAACCTAACATTAGGCAAAAAAAGACAGCCCAAACTTAAAATTCCGTAAGCGCTGTAGGAGTACAGGGAATGCTTCTTTGTAGAAAACATTTTTGAAATTGATTCTCAAAAGAACTTCGCACGCAAGAGACTTCCAAAACGACTTGACACACTGACCTAACAAAATTCTAGAGCATTAGAAATACATATATTCGAATGAGAAGAATCAAATTGCTCAGAAGTCAAACTGAGAAACTACAAAGTCGAAA
Source organism: Haemonchus placei (assembly GCA_900617895.1). Taxonomy (NCBI): domain Eukaryota; kingdom Metazoa; phylum Nematoda; class Chromadorea; order Rhabditida; family Trichostrongylidae; genus Haemonchus; species Haemonchus placei. Next base: position 4,543 of record UZAF01016452.1, on the reverse strand, counting down.
AAATTTCTTCCAGGACGTAATGAAATTTTTTTAGATCGGGATGGTTCAGTGACGACTGCAACAACGACCACAATTACATTTGCCAGACAAGGCCATGTGATTCTACCAACTACTGTGCTGCTGAATAAGGCCATGACAAAACTTTTCGTACAGATATTCAAGCATAAAAAAATTCAGTGAAAAAATGCTCGATCCTTGAGAATTCATGATAACAACTTTACTACGGAATTGCTTTCATATTATTCACAATTCCGCTACGAAATAGACTTACCGATCTGGCGAAGAACATGCGGTTCTCATCGATAAATCACCACGAAACCGAATATACCAATTGTCCACTCATCCACAGCAATGAGGGCCGCTCTGAAAAAAAAAACACTACGATGAATCGTATATGGCGACTTACAGTACCTCATAATAGCTACCCTAAGCTGCGTTCACACTAGGCGTGAACGAGAAACAATGGAACCTGCCTAACGCAGCCAACAGATAAAAACTATGTCGGTGCAATGTTTTGCAAATGGAAAAGGGGTGTGGAACTCAAGTAGGGTAGACGGAAAAGGATATTGGTACCCGGTGACTACGCTATGACTGTTGACTGCTCCTTTTCCATCTCAGAACTAATAGATCTCCCAATCTTGATCCATGAGATGTTTTCCTGCAATGAGTATGTCCGCAACCTTATGATGGCGTTTCCTTTTGGAAACTGAAACTTAGCCATCTCTCGTTCGATGTACGGCGAGAGAAGAGTAAGGGAGGGGAAGGGGGAAGAGAGATGTTAGTGAAGAAAAAAGTTTGGTAGCAATGTTTAGTTTCGAAAACTGGTCAATATTCAATATAAAGTTCACTAAAATTACAAAACGTGAAGAATTTGGTAGGACATTTGTTCAAAGCTGATTTGAGGCCTTCACTGAGTAGGAAATATAAATAGGCATCTGGTTCGAAAATCGCCTAAATACAGAAAATTCGCTGTGATCGTGTTGTTTCAACGCCAGTAATTCCAACTTGAAGCATACGGCTTCCTTGGCTTTTGGTTTGGCTCCCCTGAAGCCTAGTATTTTTCTAACATGGATAACCGATACTTGTCCCAAGGTAGGAAAGGAGAAAGCTCAGTAATAGTACAAGTTCGTAACTCAGTCGTTCTATAAAGCTTTCTGATGAGTTCTGGCTGGCAAGAAATTTCTTAAGAAATTTATCATGTCGCCCCTTTTCTAACCAAAAATTACCCTGTGAGGATTTTAATTTCATATCAAATCGGGCACCAGTCGAAAAATACCACGCCATACCGTGAAACTGTATAATTTGCTTCAAGGATATTTAGTAGGTAACAGGTTGACATTTAGTCTTAAAAGATTGAGCTCGAGCAACCAAGTAAACCTCCATTTTTGATGACAAGAAATGAATTAGTAAAGATCTCGTTAATTTATACAACCCTATCATCTTTTCCTCACAACTGCTTTTTTTCTGCTGAAGCTTCAAAGGTTTCTGAATTCAAGTCCTCGTTTTCAACTTCTGTAGTACTCCGAAAGAACCTGAATTACATCCAGAATTATTTCAGAATTTCAGATTCATATCAGGAGCTCTTCTTTTACACGATGCAAGTATATTTTTCCCTTGTAATTCAAGAGTGATTTAGGTCGAAACCCAGACCAAGGTGATTAGCAGTCGAAAAAGCAACTCCACAATCCAAATCACTATTCACTTCACAGCTTCCAATAATCTATGGTGTAACATCCATTTATATTTACGACCTCCATAGTTTCTTCTAAACTCTGAGGTAGAACACTTTGCGTTTGCTGCCATGATTTAGCGCACAAAATTTGACGAAAAAATCAATTACAAAAAAATCCAGCAAATTTTTAAAGCAAATTTTTGATAGTACTGCCATAGAACGCTGTAAGTTAGTCTGTTTGTTTGTCGGTGTGTTTATGTTTATGTGTCGGTTAGTGCTGTGGATTTTTATCTCTATTGTAAAGTACTGTCCATTTGTTATGAAATAACTGCCGAGTAATTAGAAAAGTAGTAGTAGAAGTAGTAAAAATCATTAGCTCCCTCACACAACCTTTAACATTCCTTCAGATGAGGGGAGCCTTTGCTACGACATTTTCGAAGCTCGATTATGATATTTTCCTCAATGATGCCTTCAACCATCTATCTTGAACGGAGGTAATTCGAGGCATTACAGACTTATCTGCCGTTTTGGACACCCTCACTTTTCACCATGCCGGCACTTAGGATTTCCTGGAAATACAGAACTTTATCGAGAGTTCGTCATGCGGATGGTCGAGAGAGTTATGCTCTACAATTAAGAGTATAATCGAGGGTAGTAAAATCGAATGAGGACCGAGGTGGGAGAGGATGTGACGGTATTCATCCCCAACTCCATAAGCAAGCGGCAGCGGTTCCGCGGCGGGTATCGTATCCTTCCGCTATGAATTAAACCTAACCCTCCTCCGTCCACAACATGCGACTGCGCGCGATCGGGTGCGGCGAGCGCGACGCGATTATCGGGAAGAAGTTGCCACACTCGGGAAGAGGTGATGGGGAATGATCTTTGCAAGGCTCCAATGACATTATTATCTTATCTTTGGTGATTCTGAATATTGAACTTTGATTGGCGCAATCTTCCCCGAGCTTTATCAACCTATCGAGCCGCCAACAATTTCACGATAAAGGTTGGCGATGCTACGACTAGTTCTGAACGCGCTCTATCTTCTTGGTAGGTTCCGTCCACGTCATTCACTGAAAATGTAGTTCTTTTCCTGCACAAAACTTTTTTGGAATGGTCCATAAGTGCCACCAGTGCCATATTTTTCATGTTGTAGTGCATTTGTTCCGCTTAAACACCTTTATTTATTTTTTTATTGATACACTCCATTGAGTGCGCCACAACTAGCAAATAAACCACCCGATGCCACTGTGCAATGTGAGAATTAGAAGAAGATAAGAGGACAAAGTCACTGGCACATATCAGTATTCAAAAGATGCAGTGCTAAAGAGTGCAACGAAGTCGCTCTTATAGCCAGTGGCCGCACCAGTTGACCATGGTGCCCCCATTTCGTGAGGAGTCACAGGACAGAGCCGGAACTTCGGCCCACAGGTATGCCAACTACCCACGTGGAACCGACCTGTAAGCTACTGGCTATTCACTAGATCGGGATGGTTCAGTGACGACTGCAACAACGACCACAATTACATTTGCCAGACAAAGCCATGCGATTCTACCAACCATTGTGCTGCTGAATATCGCCATGACAAAATTTCTTTTTATTCAATTCCTTTCTATAGATATTCGTACAAAAAATGTCAATAAAATGACGCTGAACTCTTGAGAGCCTTGAAGGCGACTTTACTATCGAACTGCGTTCATACTATTAGGAAATTCGGGATAGCTCCCGCTACAAAAAGAGGACTCACTGAACTGTCAAAGACTCATCGAAAGATCCACCACAAAAGCGAAGAGCTAATTCTTCGCCTAAGCACACCAATGAGGACCAGTTGAATGCCCTGAAAAACACCACATTGAATATTATTTGGAAACTTACAGTACCTCATATCAGCTACCCTAAGTTGCGTTCACACTCGGCGTGAATGAAAAACATACACTGCGTCTATCGCGGTCAATAGATAAAAGCTGCGATATAACGCCCAATAAATGAAAAATTAGGAGGATGTTTTCGATGAAGGATGAGTCAGAGAAGGTAACATTGAATGATCGCATGCTACTGGTCCACCGACTAATAAAAGGAATTCCAACAAACATTCACGATATGCTCTTCTCCAGTGAGTACATCCGCAGCCTAATAATAGTGTTTCATTTTTGAAAACTCAATCTTATTCATCTCATGATCGATCTTGGATCGAAAGGAGAGAGAAGTAAAGGAGAGATACATAAACGAAGAGTAAAGTTTGGATACTGGATTCGGATTTTCGGAACGAATCTATCTAAACTTCCAGCGCATTTTACTAGAGCTTCGTTGACTGGTAGGTTTTTCAACTTTTCGCAGGAGGTTACTATCTCGCCGAACCCGGTGCTCCTACTCTACTAATATTTGATTGGAAACCTGAACGACCAGCATCTCCCTGGCTGCACAGCATAGGAACGCACAAATGGCCGATTCCGATCCTTCTCTTCGTCTCAGATACGGTGTTTGTATAATACAAAACAACTCTTGACTCGCCTTGATTACTTGTTATACTAGCACCCTTAGCAGGTAGCCGTGTGTGTAGCCGGCAGGTAATGGGACCCGACTCCGCTCATGTTCACATTTTCTACATTTTTACCTCCCTGTCCTCATCTTGGCGCCGCGTCTATACCAAATTTGAACGCTCTAGATTCACAGGAATGAAAGTTATGAATTTCCAACCGGGCACAAACCCATCGGCACACACACACACATACACATACATATACACATAAACATACACATACACGTACACATACAAATATCACACACATATCATATCACATCACACACAATATCATACACAATATCATACACCATACACATACACATACACTCAAGCACACAGATAAACCAAA
>UZAF01016451.1:27337-69503 GCA_900617895.1 Haemonchus placei | reverse complement strand
TTGATTCGTTCGGAATGCATGTTTTAGAGTTACCTTAATCAGAGTGGCAAAAGTGCTTCGAAAATTGGTTCGAGCCCCTGCAAAAGTGTATAGATCTTAATGTGGAGAATGTTGAAAGGCAGTTAAGCGATTTTCAATAAATAGTATTTGTACCTGTTCTTAAATCCCGAAATATAAAAGGCAACCTACGTATTTACTAATAAAGGTACAGGTCCCGACGACCGTTCATATCGAGAAGTTTTAAATGATTGCTGCCCGGGGATCTATTTCCGCATTTTCCAGGCTTCCAATCATGAGTGGAGTTTAGATATACGATCTGAACCGCTTTAAAGTTTCACATAAGTTGATAACCCAAACAGGCGATTTACCCATCTTTCGTGCAGAAGAGAGGGGCAGGAAATAAGTTGTACGTGGTATTGGGAACTATCAATTTTCTAACCGAATCTGCTTATTTCTACTTTGGACCTACAATCTGCCATTGCCGGTTCGTCTACTTCCCCTCCATTACTCTTTGCACACTTCGGCAATCAAAAGAAATTTACGTCTGAATACTAGCCTCATATGACAGAGCAGCGGACCAGTTCCAAATTAAGTGCTCGAAACCTGCACATAACGAGAAACAAACAAGCAATAAGAAATCTCTGAATCCTATCAAACATGTTCATGTAAAATTACAAAAAGAAGAGGTTCGGCTAGAGATCAACTTCGCAATCTTGAAGTAGACTGTTGAATCATCCACTAGCAGGATGGTGAAACAAGCGATACTTCGTTAAGCTATAAAATAATGGTAACGTGCAGGATAATGCGTGCAAATGCCTTCACAATTCTGTTTAGAGAATAATAGTGGATTAGGAAAATGGATAGAACCATGGTCCAGGTACGGCTTTCGCAATAAGCAGTGCATATAGGATCTTAACGCCACAACAACCTGGTATCCCTCGTTTGCCGTAAGTCTTTTATAGTTTTTAAGCGAGCCTCCACGGAAAATGAAGAAATTCGCGAGGNTTGGAAAAAAATCATGAGCAGACAATAAAAAGTATTCGAAAATGATTGTGAATGGCGCACGTATAGTGAGAAAAGATTCTGATTAAGCACAAACATTGAAGAACGAAAAAAATTGAATTTTGACAAAAAGACTTTAAAAATAGATTATGCACGGAAATCAGGATAGAAAAAGAAGGAAAACAAAAAATAGACGTACCTTCATGATGAATGATGTTCAGGTGTTCTACAGCACTTTCTGCACGTCTACTCGCGACCATCATCGACTCCGTTCGATTAATTGGCACTATTGGCTGATTGATTGGCTGATTCAGTGGTTGGGCAAGACCAGGATGCTCTACTTGAGACCTTCCATCCATTTCACTGGAATATTTTAATTCATGGTGAACGCAATCGAGTACATTTCCAATAAATCTTACTTGTAATAAATAACACCAGTGTTGGGTTGGAAAATTTTGTTCCACCCTGGTGGTAAATTTTCTCTAGCTAAGGGATGAATCCAGTGCGTTCTACAGGTGTTGTGATCAACATAATATCTGGAAAACTGGCGATATTAGACGATATAACGGCTAATAATAAAAGGATAATCATTATGTAGTGCTTTCCGCACCTGTAGCCGTCTGGGGTTACCTCTACCGCCCAGTTTGGTGGCAACGGTAATTCGTCCTCTTGTGGAGTACCAGACACTAAGCAGTTGTCTCCTAGAATTGACAGTGTTTGAAAACCTATATCCAATTATCGAAGAAAGCGATACTCACCAATAATTGAAGATCCGAACTGACGGCCTTGTTGCCCGGGAAGACTTTGTAAAGAGACAAACCGTTGTTGCACCGAGGTAGATTGCCTGAATATTTTCCTAGTTCAATCTAGAAAGGCCTATACATATAAGATACAATGGCAACTTGAATAGAAACCTACTCTGGGTTCATCTGATCCATAAATGATTCAACGTTTCCAATGCTATGTGAAGACGCTAATGGTTTTCTAACAGGTTCTCGTTTACTTTGATCACTGAAAGGAACTCATAAAATTTGCTTAGTTCATCTACGGATCATAAATATGTTATCTTGGGCAATGCCCGTGATTGGGAGATGAAATAGCAACTTTTCACAGATGCTTTTCCACTCGAAAACGGAATAACCTGTCTATAGAATTTCTACTCAGATTCTTTTCGTATACGTATAGCCTTCACAATATTTTGCAGCGAAAACGAGAGGAAGCTTGATCGAAATTTTACCTAAAACTTTGCGAGGACAACTGCACTCCCATCGGACTCTTTCGACCGTCTCCAGCATTCACATGATGATTTACCGTTAGATAACTATTATTTGCCGGTGGAAGCGAATATGTTGAAGTAACACTTATCGCTGAATCTGAATGGGGCCTCGCTGAAGAGTTCTCTGTGTACATCACCGCTGAATCCTGAAACAGCACTGTTATAAGTACCAGGTTGTCTATCTGAGACCGTTTTTGCTTGCCCTTTCAAAGAAACTAAAAGAGACCGGTGACATAGTGCAAATCATCGGAAGTTTCGCTGACCTTGTGAGGGCGTTGCTCAGTGTGAACAGGTTGAGAAGTCACTGACGTTTTGGGAGGGCATGTCGTGTTATTATTTGTCACTGACGCATCAACAGTGGTTGTAGTCTTTTTAGCAAGTGTATGGGCATGAGCTATAATAAAGCAAAATTCAAAGAGAAAATTGGTTAAAAAAGGCACACCTACAAGATCGAATAAAGCTTCCCCTAATTCTACCACATTCGTTATTATGATCAAAAGAAGATGAAAATATCATTTGAGTGTAGAAACGGAGGTAATAGCATTAGAAGATTGTTGACAAAAGAGAAATGAAAAAACCTACACGAAAGTGAGGGTACCGGCGGCGGACTGGCTCGTTTCACGTATAACCCTTGCGTTCCCTCAATATACGAGGGAAGCTGCTGCTTCTTGCTCCGAGAAAACATTCTGAAACAAGCCGTTATAGTCAACAACGCTATAGTGAACACGATGAAAACTCAGTGAGCATGACTGAAAACTTGACTATCTATTTCGATTCATTTATTTCGATCATTTGCTTCGATTTAATATAAAACATGAGAAAAACTGTAGCAAAATAGCTAAAATTTCGTGGTTTGACGAGCGTGGGTGTCCATAGACAAAACATTTGCCATTTGCTCAAACTTCCCAGCAAATCTATCTACAAACCCCGTCTTATGCAAAATTTGTAAACTCAGCCAGAGATAGGAGACTGCAAAGTTCACTGCTCGAAACATGATTTTGAAAGTGACAAATAAATTACTACTTTCTGTACTTCAATCACTTCGTTCTCCCATATCTGTCCAAAAATACACTTTCTCATGCCTTAACTGTATTGTTTGTGGGATATTACCTAGGAGTTTGAACGAGTCTATGCTGATTTTGTATACCTCAAAACACGTCAGGCTCATTTTGCTAAGAAAGAAAGAAAGTAAATAAGAAAGTTACTATGAAGTTGCTTGAAGTTGCTTGCTCCACTGGGATGCTATGGCCCAGCTCTTTTTTATAAACCACTAACCACAATCGAATAAGCATATTGCTCGCTAATAATCCTGAGAAGACTTTTATATATTTATCATACTTAGGAGAACGACTGTCCTTAGCCTTCGTTGCGTAACAAAAAGATACCCTCAATAATATGTACTACTGAACTATACCAATGTTCCCTGGACTAGCACTATGAAAGGGTGCTACCCCTTAGGATGCAGAGAAAGCAGCAGTGAAGGGGAGGTAAGATTGATCTGGAAATTAAAGTAATGGTGGAAATGGTTTACTCGTATCCAACTGCGGTACGCATGTTTATTCCTCCTGGTTCATGAATTTATTGATCGGTCATTGGATGCTTGGGTATTAGAGCCAATGAGTTAAACTAATTTCCTTCCACATCGAACTGCTTCCAACAGGTATCATAACCATCTCCCACCACTCGAGATGACAAAGGGATAAAGTCTCTGTGATAGAACCCATACCACTCGCAAGTGTTTCAATAAACTAAGCCACAAATAATGCCCCTTCTTAACAAGCTTGCTTTGAGTCTCACATATTCAAATACTGGACTACTGTCTTGTGCCAAACTAAAACTACCAATTTAGCCTGATCGAATGCAGGACATTTAAAATGACTTTGATGAAGGCGTCAAAAATGCTAGCTAGCAAGAAATCTAATTAACAAACTGATATAAGATCATCTATTCACAAATCTGTTGCTTCAAATTCACGAGAATATCGTTCTCAAGGGTAACTTTTTTTAACCAAAACCGCCTTCCTAAAAAAAAACAATTTTTGTGGGAGGCATTTGAAAAAACAACTTCATTGGGGAGAGAATATAGAAAAACAACTCAAAAACTCACAAATCAAGTAACCTTCTGCAACGGCCAGTAACAAAACCGAATCCAATAATCTAGCAGACCGGAAACTGTTCGCCGTTTGACCTCGTAAAGAATGCTTCCCGTGTTACAAAACACTTTGCCTGTGATTACACAAAGTTGTAGCACCGTACAACATAAATAGAAGTTACGTGATTTGGACGGAGCACTACATGATTCTACAGATCCAAGGTCAGTTTCATTTTGTCTTATACCTCAAGTGTTTGTAATCTTCCCATAGAGTTGTGTGGTTTGACTTGTTTGTTTGGTTTGTCCTTCTGCAACTTGAATTCCAGATGAGTTTCTCGCTGTGGTGGTGTAAATTTACTCGATTGGTCCAGGGAATTGACTTCGAAGAGTTGCATAGGCTCTTCAACCGATATTCAAAGCGGAAATTGCTAGGGATTATTTGTGCAGTGATCTTCGTTTTGTACTACCTCGGTATATCGAGTGGTGGTGAGCGACTCTCTAAAGCCGGCCAATGTGTTAAGGAACGCTTCAAAAACTGGGATCAGGGAGTCCTTGTGAGTTTTTCTCTTCTTTTTGAATGTTCTCGTGGCGCAGTGTGAGATGCTTTTTTACGGTTACGCCAATGAGTTGTTTCTCGCCCTCGGTCAGAGAAAAACATGCTGAAGTATAAACAGTATTGTAAACCTCTGGTCTCAAGTTTTACTCCTATGTCTAGGCCCAGTGATCGCCTCTTGGTCATTCCTTACAAATTAGGCGTCAGCAATTTTTATATAGGTGTTTATTTAATAATTTGACTGTGAAATGTTTGATACGGAAGGATACTCCGTGCTTTCACGGAAAGCATGAAGAGTTATTATTTGTTTCGCTCTGCATATCATCTGTAAGTACTGGCTCTGAAGTGATTGGCTGTGGGTTGAGAAAGTTATATTCAAGTTGATTATCGGAAGTTAAAAACTTGGTGTGATTCAGCTTCTTCTAGTAAACGCTGTTTTTCAAAAGGAATCATATCTGCATCTGCAATATCCATGTTCTGTATGTGTCTGTAGCGCTTCGATGTGTTTTTGGTTAGTTTTTGGTGTTTTAGGACCACTCAATAGGCGTCGATTCATCTTCAGTTTCGTTTATTGGGAACGGTCATATAGGTGTCGATGTGAATGGAGAATTGAGGTATTCCTTCGTTTGTTTCTTGTTTCTTATTTGCAAAAGTTTTAGAAGGAGACGTACATTAGTTCTCTGACGGGCACCTAGTCATGTTCGGATTAGTAATATCATAGATGCTCTGAGTATATCACTTTTTCGACAGTTCGACAAAATAAACAGCGTGACCACTAATAAGCAGCAAGTTGTGAGAACGTTACTAGCCGTTGACTCTAATATCGGTGTCGTACTGTGAAGGTGCCCACCGTCGCTCGATCTTTTCGTGGCACGCAAACAAACAGCAATTCGTACGATTTCCCTTGTGGGCTAAGATTTACTATAAGCATTGTAATTCGAAGTAATCGACCCTATAGACTTTGTTTTTTTTTTTACAGAATTCCCTCGAGTGCTTCGAGTGTCCTTAATTTTGCTACTGGCTTCAAGCCATTTGTAAAGGTAAATATTGTTGGGACTGTCTCATCTGCTGAGACCACATTCACGGAATTTAAGGCCGGACGTCTTCGTAATATCAAATGTTATGTGCTGGTAAGTGTAAGAATTTTTTGTGGTTGTTTTCAATTCTTCGTTTTGTTTTAACTTCCTTATTTACCCAATAGGACGGAGAATGTGCATGCATCATAAGAACTAGCTATGCGCATCGAACGAGGAAGGAGCTACTGGTCGAAGAAGTAAAAATTATCAATCCAACTGTAAGTTTCTGTTTGTGAGCTTCGTAGTATGCTTCTTTGAACATTTTGAGCTAGTCTATATGGTTCAGAAAGCGTCGATAACCGTGAAAGTGGAACGACCAGAAGAGAAAAATTGGTCAGCTAATAAGACGTATGTTTATATTTGATTTGTCAGATTTCAGACGCTTGATCTTTTTTAATGAAAGCTTCGTTTCCTATGCAGTATTTGTAACCTTTTCGTTGGGGTGGTAGAGGGTGGGCCTCCAAAGTTCTTCCTGATGCTTTTGCTCATTGGCGGTGAATCTTATTAGGTTACGTACAATAACTGGTACCCCTTATCAGCTGTCATTAATGTTATCATGGAGGAACTCATATCAATCTGGATGAGTTTTACGGTATCTGACACCATGCTAAAAAATTGCTCGGATTTGTTCCCACAGTTTTTGAAAAGTTATATTTTAGAGGTGATGCGATTGTTTACACTCAAACCTTCCCGCTACATCTTTCTTCATTAACTGCTGCGGTCATGTGCTCAAGTGTTCCTGGAGAATATACAGTATCTCAAAAGAGGTCAGTTTTTTTGTATAAGGCGTTTTTCGATTTGACATAGGAGGCAAGTGGATCATAGAATCTGTAAGGATACTAAGAGACTTTATCGAATGCTGACCAGTGGCATCGGATAAGCTTTCATTGGAGTTGCAGGAAGAATGACTTTATTCAAGTCAATGAGAAACTGGAAGAAGAACATAACAGCGAGACTCATTAATAAATGTAGTGGTAAACTCATCCACGCTGCAAGAGCAGTCAAGCAGTTTGCGTTTCTTTGCGAGGGTCTCACTGGGTTCTGTGTGAGATTCCTCTAGGGACTTGTGTGTGCTGACAGTACCGTTGTGCGAATACCTTAGCACATGCAGTGGCGTCATCATTTATTCCAGCCTTTAAGGGAAGATACTATACGCTTCATGTGTATTGTCGAGCAACGGGAGCTGTCAAGCAATATGGCAATGGACATAAAGCCGGCACTACAGGAGCTCACCAGAAAAGTTATCGATGAATTTAGTCGACTCACCGTAATAGTACCACTTTCTGTGGACCTGGAGCATGAGCAGGCTTGGGCAAAGGTGGGTTTGGCATTATTCATCCATAGTCTTTTCTATCGGTATTCATTATTAAGCTCAACGCTGCTTCATTCTATCTGTCCCTTTCGAAAGCGCCGAATGTCCTAAATGGTGACCGAATCAATGCAACACGATACATTCTCATGAGTAACGTCAAAGCTCCCTTACTAGAATATTCTTTTCCCGAGGACAAAAGGAAGGTACAAGAATAACCCATTTCTTTTTATTTATGCTTGCTTGTTAGCTATCGTAGCATGTAATTAGATTGTTTAGGCACTAGAATTGACATCGAGACGCAATGAGCGATGTTACAGTGAGCACTCAACGTTGTTGTATCCATCGAAGTTGTGGCAAGTTAGTGCTAACGTGAAAAAACCTCCTATTGATGTTATTCCTGTTGTATTTGACTACCTTCAACTTCTTTGAGGACTGGAGTAAGATTGAGGACCTTATAAGCTTGGCGGAGATCTGGCTGTTAACCCTTGACAAAAGAGGCTGTGCTTCTCTTCTAAAGTCGGGAGCTACAGGACTTGCTCAGGTGAGGTTCCCGATTTTCTACATGCGAAGATTAATTGCTTTTGGTTTATATTCAGGCATTTACTCTTTCGCTCTCCGCTGCGTCATATCACGACTCCCATCTCGAAGTTGCGCTATCGGTTTCCGATCTTCACCGTGAAATAGCGTTCGGAGGCTTGCCGATTGGGATCGGGGTGGCCGATGCTAGCGCTCGTGTGCGCATAGACGATGACAATACACCCTACTTTGAGGTAATGGTTGAAACACATACTGTGTATATATTTTTGGGTTTATCAAAGCGGCTCTGGCGACATTATTTGATAACTACACACTCTTTTTGCTTTGAATAGCTCATATAAGAAAAAAAANAAAAAAAAGTTACTCAGGTTGTTTCTTCATAGGTGTCAGCAACGAACACACTCTACGCCTGTGGAGGTGGTTGCTTAGGGGAGCCGATTACACTCAGCAAAACACCAACGAAGATACCTATCAAGGTGTGAAAGTCTTTTCTACGATAGGATTCCAAGTGCAAATAATAATCGTTCAGATTACTAAACCAGAGACGAGTATTCTGTATATTGCAACGAGCCGTAAACATTTAGAGCAGTTACGGTAAGCACTTCGATTAGGAAGTGGGATAAGCATATTGACGGCGTCATTCAGGTCGACAATCCACGTTTCGGAGGTGATGTCGGCTCCTGCTCATGAAAGCGAGCTCCTCGCTCTGCATCGGCATGGCACTTCTATGGGAGGATTGCCGGCGTGGTTCTGGTTTATTCTGGGTGGGTGGTTGCTGATTTTCTTATCACGGTTCATGTTCCCGGCAAGGGAAAATGTTTCGTTCGCCTGACTTGTGCACACTGATCAGGGAAAGAAGGTCCTGAGTCAATTGTGAGTCAGTTGATCGTTTGCACAGATCGCCGAGATGAAAATAGGAATAGTTCCGGAACGAGGGAGATATGGGTTTTTTTGCGCTCCTCATGCTGTGTTCAAGGATGTCAATGACAATGATCATGTGTGGTTTCCCTTGTTCGGAATCAAGGCTACCACACCTCCTATCACCTTCTCTTTGACTTTGGAGTACCAGATCTATATACAAAAAATACTTCGTTTGTCACTTTAGACCAGTAAGAATTCAAATTCTTCTTTGAACAGGAGAAGACTTATCTCAAGAAAAGGTTCCTGTCTCCGTATTTGTTGCATTTTTCCTTTTTTTTCATTTTTTCCCTTTGCCGTATAATAAACGCAAGAGTCTTGTACAGAATGCTGCGTGGGCTACATATAGTGATGAAGCGTTCTCTGCGCATAGCTTGCTTAGCTGCTCGAGTACTGCTCAGGCATCCGAGTAGCATTGATCTTTATGCATAGGAATCCGTAGCGGCATGTTTTTCATTCTAAAGGGATCTTTTTCAATGTTACGACGTCACAGTGCTCAATGTTTGTTTTCAGTGTTGTTGTTGATCGCCTTCCATGCTTTCCTTGCCAAAATTCTGTGGTCGGAGTGGCGAAAAGGCGACATGACACCTTACAACCCTTATTTGAGGAGTAGGTACGCTTATAGTCGTACTCATTGAGAGCCCGCCACTATTCATTGCCTAATAATTACAGTTGTACTTCTTGGTTCGGTCCTTGTTATTGTTTCTGTAAGCCATTACAATGTCTTCCAGTACTCTATTGTAATCGAAATTGATTGAAAATCTCTACTTTTTGTTTTTAATTAACTGTGAGCAACCCTTAATTTTTTTNTTTTTTTGTTAATACGTGTATGTATAATAATTAAGCCCATGTGTTTGCTAATACTTTCCATGCCTTGCTTCGAAAATTGCTTACGATGCCGGATGAAATGTAATTTTAGTCCATTAATAAGTACGGTTAATTTTACAATTTCTCTTTAATGCCTTTCCAGAGTATTAATATTGAATAAAAACTACTTTATGTTTTCCGACCATGTCACACTATGGTTGTATCCTAGTTCTCATTTCATATGGATAGGCATATGGCACTCAATGAACTTGAAGTGTTTTGTAGGCAGGAAAGATTGCATCTTGACACCTCGAAAAGGCCTTCACAATGGTTGGTTTGTTTTTTTTTTTGTTGGATACCGTTTCTGACTAAACCGTTTTCAAGTCGAACTCCTCTACTGTAGAGATTTTTCCTAGATTTCTCTTACTATGTTTAGTCATTTGCGGGCTTCCTTGATATTGCACGGAAGGACGTCGATCTCCCTTCTACAGCTCCTAAAAGCTTACTGCAGAATATACATGCAGACTTCATCACGAATTTTGAAAAGAAAAAAGATTCTTATGTGAGTGATGAATTCGATTTCGTTTACATCGTTTTCTTCCAACAAACAGTTTCGGATAGCCTATTTTCACTTTTTTTGCGTCGGCAAATGTAAGATGTCTTTATGTAGACTGCAACCTTTGAAGTCGTAACGCAGTGGATTGAGCTCAGCCTGGCTTGCTGTTTTTGGAAATTTCGCATTTCCCTGAAATGAATGCGATTTTATGCTAAGGCTTGAGCTCGATGAAAAGATATGTGGTCCTTCGTACCTCTGTTGAACACAATTTGTTACACATTTATGCGAATCGGGCTTGACGAAACTACTCGGTTCTCATTTGAATATGAAGCACGAGTCAGGAGTATAGCGTTTGTAAGTGTTAATTTTTTTCAGGAGTACATCATGGCTGAGCCATTGCGTCTAAGCGGTGTTTACTGGTGTGTGAGTTCGTTGTGCATACAAAATAAGGTAAAATTTCATCTCTTGATTTCATTATTCGTTTTAAGCGCATAAGTAGTAGTTGCTGTGGGTGTAGAATCCAACAGGAATGGGATGAAGCTTAGGATTCAAGAATCACTCAGCAGGCAAGTAAGGAAGGCGCGGGTCAAGCAACCATCACCGCTATCGCATGAGTAGATTTGTTCATTTTTTATTTTTAGCCTGACGCTCTCGATAAGGATGCCATTGTAGAATACATCAAAGAGTGTCAGCGATCTGATGGCGGTTTTGCGCCTGCACTGCACCATGACAGCCATCTACTCCACACTCTGAGCGCGGTGCAAGTATGATCTTTTCGAGTGTTTTTTTTTTAATTTTCCTCTTCATTTTACTGTGCTTTTACAACAGGAATTATTCAGATTCTAATAATGTACGATGCACTGGATAAATTTGACCTGGATTCTATAGCTGAATACGTCCGTCGGCTGCAAAATGAAGATGGTAGTTTCGGTGGAGATGTGTCGAGTAGGTTTTGGTGATGATGTGTCAAGTAGGTAGACAGCATAGCGAAATTCTTCACCTGTAACCGCTTTTTCAGCCAGCCTGTGATAAAGCTCCTTCGCTCCCAACGTTTTTGGAGAAGTAGTCAAACTTAGAACAATGTATTTCATGGCTTATGAGGCTCATTCAGATGAAGTGGATACACGGTTCTCCTTCTGTGCTGTTGCTGCACTATTCCTTATCGACAGGCTGCACGTAATTGATCTCGAAAAGGCTGTTCAGTACGTGTTAAGTTGCTACAATTTTGACGGTGGCTTTGGAACCCGACCAGGATCAGAGAGTCATGCTGGCCAGGTAAGCAAACGGTTGCAGTTTCTGTATTCACAGTTTCGGCATTTTTCTTAATGAAAATTTGCTTTACTTGGCAAAAATTATCATGATCCAGATTGCTTAGGTGTATTGCTGCCTTGGAACATTATGCATTGCTCGTCGTCTCGAATCAATTGATAGGGATCGAACTGCTGAGTGGCTAGCTCAACGACAGTGCGGTAGTGGTGGCCTAAATGGTGAAAGTTTCGGAAAAATTCAGATCTTTGCTACTACTTTGCTTTTAGAAATCCTAGAAACTTGTTATTCTTGTGCTTGAAAATTCCTTAAACCATTGAAGGGTTATACAAAGTAATTTCAACTGTAAATCACTTCTTTAGTATGAATGGAGAAGCGCGAAAAATTCTTTGTTGTAAAGTGTGGGTATACTTTCAATTGATATCACATGTCCCTTTACCGTCTGTAGGCTAAGGCGAAACGAGAACTGCTGGCACTCCTGATATCTTCACAACCAGTATGCTAGATTTTATAGTACTTAATAAAATCATGTAGGACGTCCTGAAAAGCTACCGGACGTTTGCTATTCATGGTGGGTACTCGCTTCATTGGCTATGCTCGGTCGACTTGATTGGGTTGATAAGGTCGGTTTCAGCTTTGCAAATTATTGTCAGACTTTTTTTTCGAAACGTTCCTAATACTAGTGAAAGGATTGACGGGAAATATATGAAAACTGAACCAGTTTTTTGCCAAAAGAAACTATACTGATTGAAAATCTGACGGAATAGATGGGTGACTGAAATTGTTGGCATCGATAACAGAGGAGTGGTGATATTAAATAAAAAGGGTGTTTAGCATTTCTTTTTTATCATGGGTGAGAACATGAATTTAGTGTAAACGCTCAGCTGAAAACTGGAAGTGATCCATACAAGTTCATCATTTGGACCAAAATGGGAACGCGGGACATATCCTCATAAGAAGTTTGCATAGTGTTTCATTAGGGTAAAAAAACAAAAACATCCGGCGGCATAACAATCTACATTATACTTCTGAGCTTGACATTCTACATCGAATTTCTTTCAATTACTTGCTTTGATTTTGATAAAGTCATTTTTAGAATGATCTCATCAAATTTATTTACGCTTGTCAAGACGATGAGACGGGTGGCTTCGCAGATCGACCAGGCGATTGTGTATGTTTTACGGAGTATTTGCTGTAAGTCTCAAAGGACTTCCCATAAACTCTCTCTAAATTATATTTCAGCCGGACCCGTTCCACACGCTCTTTGGCATCGCAGGCTTGTCACTATTGGGTGATGATAGACTACGCCCAGTAGATGCCGTATTCTGTATGCCGAAATACACGTTGAAGAACAAATCTCTCTGCTAATTTTCATGTTACCATGTATTCATTCGATTCTATTGTGATATGAAACTAATTAAACTACTTTAATTCTCGTTTAGCAGACGTCTGCAATATCAGCGACTGTCAGTAATAAATCCAAAAGATGGGTCTCTCGAAGTGAGGATTGAACGCAAATTTTTCTCAAGCAATTCTCAAATTCGAGAGAGGGCACTTTTGGCTTTCCTAGCAAGGAAGAGTCAGTGAAAAGCATCTCAATGACTGAAGGAGGTTTATTAATTGAACAAAGCTATCTTTTTCGTTTAGGATGGGTTAAGACCCTACTCCTTACTGGTTTTTGTCGCTTCTAATTGCATTCGTGTATTTGCAATTTTAAGAAAAATATCCGCTAAAAGTTAATAAATCCTAATTACTTTGGTGTAGCATCAAACTGAATTATTGAAAGCGGAATATTAGAGACAGGGAGGATTTTGGAAGTTCAGAAACAGGGAGGATTCGGATAGGGTCACCCTGTTGCCTGTGCCTAGCTAAGTAGGTGGCGTTGTCATGTCATGCATGTCATTGTTCCATTCAGACTTTGCGTCAACGCTTGACGCTCGTGGGCTAGGCCACGCCCTTGACTAATCTATACGGGTAGTTGGGCTGTAACGTCGCAGGGTCCATAAAGCGTCAGCAACGTGGCAATATAAGGAGCATGAGTTCAGCCATTTATACTTCTGTTCGCTCGATTGCTACATGATGTGAGCGTGATATATTCTTATGGTGATCTCCACTTTTGACAGAGCCTCAAATAGCAATTTTTATGCGAAATGAAGAACTTTGTGAGCCTCGATGAACCAAAGCTGTTTGAAATGATCACCCAGAGCTCTCTTTTCGGCGAAAGCTTTAGCAAAGCAGTGTAGTGGGTAGGACCAACTGTGAGTATAAGAACTGGTCCGTGTCGAACTTGCCTCTCAAGGTGACAGTGTCGATTGGTCGGCCTTAGAGCTTTGGGAATATAAAACTCACTGAAATAGTGATCTGAGCGAAAGTGGGTACCTAGAAGTTGCGCTTCAGAACCCACAGGAAGGAAGACACAGTATGGGAACGTGGTACCTACAGTGACCTGATGGTGGAATGAAATGCAATGTACGTAGGTTTTGCAGATAGCTTCCATTCCATTTCCAGGGTTTAATGGAAAAGGTGAAGAACTGCACATATGTGACAAATCGGAAAAAAAAACCTTAGGCAGGGGCATCAAAGGGCCCGGGCCCGCCCCTAGTCCGACCACTGTGGGAGCCAGCTTGCCGTACTGCATTTCCGTTTCCGATTGAAGATTTCAGATGATATTCGTGTGCCTGGCTTACTCTTGATAGAGACCGATCAACTACAGCCACTTTCTACTTCCGATATCTGTATCTGATGGGTTGTTCGTCATGTCGTACTCCCACAGGGAACACGCATATCCACCTGGCTTAGCTCAGAGCGCCTGTTCATGAACACTTCGCAGTGTAATAGGTGGATATGAACACCCATTTGACATATACTTCTATCGAATCAGTGTACCTTGAAGTTTATCGATTGATTCTTGCCTGGTTTTGATCTACTCCCGACAGCCGACGCCTCGTATCGATCCATTTATCGTTATCGCTTTGCTTTTAACGAGATATATTACATCATACACATTCCCGCAACTGCTGTCTCTTTGACTGCTATTGCTGCAACGGCTATTGATCGACTATTGTCATTATTTGTTTTGATTTTGTCATTTTATCAGTAATCCTGCTCAATACTATCAGGTTGGCAACTAAGTAATCGCGCATTTTTCTCGGTACTCCAAACATTTTCTTTAAAAAGTAACCACCCGTCTTCCGAGAAGATTGTTATTTATTGGACAGGTACCTGGGTATTTTATGCTCAATATACAACTGGATAATTATTTCTTGTTTTATGAAAAGGGATTTGTTTTCTCCCGAAATATACGGAATTACTCAGTTGCCGATCCGATGTTCAGTGAGGGAAGTCAGTGAGCGGTCTTTACAGTTCCGATAGAGGAAATTCGTCTCGATAATCGGAGATAATTTATTTTCCCGTCCATCATTTGTGCCTTTCTCAGTGTTCTACTAACCTGTTTGTAATACGTTACT
This sequence comes from Haemonchus placei, assembly GCA_900617895.1. NCBI lineage: Eukaryota > Metazoa > Nematoda > Chromadorea > Rhabditida > Trichostrongylidae > Haemonchus > Haemonchus placei. Next base: position 54,642 of record UZAF01016451.1, on the reverse strand, counting down.
TACTTTACGGATTTTTTTCCCTCAAAAAAGGTATTGGATAATTCTGTTTTAAATATTTATATATAAGTTAAAAATAATTCGTGAATTTATTAACTGCTCAGTTTCGTTCAAATGAGCATTTCTAGTATTTCACAGGAAAAAAGATAGTGTGTTGGCAAGAATCATAGCACAGTCAAGGCTAATCGGAAGCTCCGTAAGCTGGCTGGCTGACTAGTTTCCCTAAGAATAAGAATGGAGGATTATTGGTTAGTACAAGTATTATTTGGGATCTTTAAATTATTGTATAGGCCAAATATGTGTTTGCGAGCAACGGATAATAGTATGAAAGCCCGTTCAAAAGTTCAAAATTTCGGCTGGCTGTCATCGTTCCCTTCGGACCTTCTCTGAATTGAGTCGATAACGTTACTTACAAGTTTCTGAGAGAAGCTAGTTCTGTAGTCACAAATCAGAAATCTCAGCCTCCGTGGATTATGATGAGTGCACGGCTTACTCAAAGTGCGTCAATTGAAATGAAACGCGTNCAGACACATTAAAATTGGCTTTAAGATTGAGGTTTTAGGCTCTAAACACTTAATATCGTCTGGGTGTTCTCACCAGAAGCGGCCGACATTGCTCTTCGTTTTAGTTTTTCTTCTTTCGTTTGTTTATTTTCAATGCTGCTTCTATACGCAATTCTTCTGGAAGGCCTGAGCGCTACCACTTTCTCATTGAACAATTACTGCCTTTGATTTCCAGTTGTTTATATTATTGTGGAAGAAATCAGGGACATAGAGATGGGCTGCCTTATAGCGCACCAATGATTAGGGATTTCATCCATGATCCGAGTTCCAGCCAGTTTTCCTACCGATTTCTACTTTTCCACGGTTCAACAGTTAATAGTTTTCTTTGGCAGTGTAATAAATCCAACCTTTTCATCGACTGTTCCCCATAATGCCAATGCATCTTCCGGTAACTATCTCAATCGTTAGTACCATTCTAAATGGCAGACAAAAGCAGGGCGCATCTCGAAGAGAGCTGTAATCAGCATTAGCTTTCTATTTTATTCAATTCGTTTCCCAGAAGTTACTAGCTACCCCAGAAATGAGTGAGCCAAGAAGAGCACGTGATTTTTTGTGATGACAAAGTGCTATGCGGGATATCTTCTCGCCCGCTTAGTGTAATTTGCTCATTAATTCGCTGTCATTGAGCGCACTGAGGGCCACATTGATTTGCATTAGACTCCTGAATATTTCTTATGTATTATACTACAACTTATTACTTATTCTAATGATCAATTGTTACTTCTTGTTAGTAGACGGATATGAACGTTAAATGCGTTGAGATGAGGGATATGTATACCCTCTTTTTCACTTGTGCACGTGCATGGCTTTGAGTCCCTTCCAGACTACATACAGACTTTCTCAATCTTATGAAACCCATTGGATGGAATTGAATTTGATCAATAGAATAGGAACCAATTTGCAAAGTTAGTCTGTGGTACTTAGAATGAAAGCCTTTCTGTGGTGGGCTCAGAAAATATGACCAACTTTCATCAGTTTTCTTTCGAATTCATTTTGTCATGCATACTTCCTACTATTTTAAGAAGTCAGGACCCGTGAGAAGCAGAGTCACAATTCTGCGTCTCTGACTTTGTGCTGAACTTTTTGCCCTACGATTTGCTCATCGGACTGTAATCGACCACTAGTGCAATCGAAATGTTCTATAGGGAATAATCTATAACGGTATCCAGGACTGTATGTATGTCCGTGTTTTTATGTCGATGCTGAAGTTGGTATGTATTGATGAATATGTGTGAATAATAGTTTTGTACAATGCTGTTGCATGGGTTGTATCCCCATTGTGCGGTTGCTGTTCACAGAATCCCCTTGGATGTGCTGAATGTGTTGGAGTGCTCAGTGGTGTTCCATGTGGCAGTGTTGAATTGCCGCTGATATAATACGGTTCGATTTTGATTTCCATACTGGCCTACTCGCCTTTGTTTTCGCCCTATCTAGAGGGTCTGAATATTACCTGAGTAATTGTTAAGCCTTCTGCAGGTGGTTTGCCAGTACCACTGAAACCAGTGCTAGGTGATCTTTGAGCGCCAAATATCTTAAGACAATAATGACTCAGTTTTCCATGCTCTTTCCTGCTTACAAATCAATTTTATATAAAATATATGTGATTTGTATAAAAGCCAAATAATACTGAATCTATATTCAGACCATTTTTTTCCTTACATTTTTCTTTAACTGAGTTAGTGTAATGGATAGAAGGCAGCTATGACTCTGTTCACGGGTACAATGACCCCTCCTTGCTTCTCCACACCTGTCAATATCGAGTAATTGATTCGAGTCGTCTCAAATGACAGGAAGACAAAGGAAATTCGCTTTGGTCATGAATGTAATTGGACACTTTTGAAATTAAAACGTGGCATGAATTCGTGGCGCATCCGGGAAGTATGACGATTACCAGTCACTCTACACTCCGTTGATTCCACGAAAACCTTTCAGTAATCATTAAATAATCCTTTTCCTCTGACGTTGTGGGCTACTCAAATATTATGGGGCTCCACCCATTTTACTGCTAATTTCGAAGAGATTCAGTGTCTTGATTTTGATGTTCTGCTGTTAGAAGGTATAAAGAGCTTTCACAATCGGATATTCGATACTGTGAGTTTTTACGTAAGCTGCAGCGAAGGCGAGAGTTTTTCGATTTTGTGGACCATTGTAAAGTGTTTTCTCGAAAAGTTCCTGAAAATAATGCTTTGTGAGAATTAGCTGTCATTCGCCTGCCACATCCGATTCTCTGTGCTCTTGGTACACGAAATTCGATTGGTTGTAAGTCAGTCCAAAAGTCCTTTTGGGATTAGAGCATCCTATGGCTCTTACGATATTGTCTTCAAGAAATCCCTCTACACAGGAAAAATATAACTTCTACAGAAATGGGTTTAGTAATGATATTCACTCATTAGGCACTTCGATTATGCAGACATGGAGAGTCGCACTCAGTTACCCTTGCTCGAAGTTGTAGGAGATTGAGAAAAACGGGTATTTAGCTCTTAAAAATCTTCATGAAATCAAAAGAAATTACGATTTGGTGATATGTTTCTGAGCTTGTCTATAATAATAGAAGCATAGACTAAGCGTGAGCAACCCTTTCATCAGTGGATGGACCTGTTAGCTCTCAAACCCGTACCCATGATCCCAATAAAAGTGGAATGCATGACGCATCCTAGTGGAATTCACGCTTCCTTATCCTTATTTTCGGTACTGTACTGTTTTTTCTTCGCTTTTTTACCGTCAATGGCATCACAGTACATGCCTCATTTATTAGTTTTTATTAGTCAAGAGATTTTCAAAGAGGTTTCCTGTATTTCTTTTCCTTTCTGGGAGTGGAAATATCCCGATCCCTTTCTATACATAGAAATCTCTTTGAATTCATCATGGAAAGCTCCCTTCTGTTGGAGATATTCGCTCAATCCAACGAGACGCTTTCAGCTGCCCTTTACGCTCGACCCTCTTGGACTTAGTAGATGCTAATTCCCTTTGAAAGCAGCCGCCTTGCCTTTGTCTGTGTTACTGTAATTGTGGAGCTCTGGTGAGACATACATTAGCCATATCTGGAAATATGACCCGAATGCATTATCACCTTAGGGCTACACTTTTTGGATAGCTCTTTGTTCGAAATCTTAATAGAGACCCTTCCATACTGTAGGCCGACTCAGGAAGGTGCACTATTTTTCGCAGGAGAACAATTCTTTTGTGAGTACCCGATAACGGTAATTTCGAAGGTTGAAGGATCCGGAACCCTGGGAATACGTCTCAACCCTTTGTCGGTGTCATTTAACCGCAATCGTTTCGGCTAGGTTTGTGGTTGACGACGATTACGTTCAGTTAAAAGGCTCCGGAAGGTCATTTCACCCGTTAGTATGGTGAGTTAAACGATGTCCGTCCGTGGTGACTCCTTGAACTCTTCGACAATATTCGATAATTGGCAACGTTTTCAAGCAGTTCGAACAGTTGACCTAATACGAGACAAAGAATTGTGGAATTCGTTGGATTCTGGAATGTTTGACGTACAAGGGAACGTACTTTCTAAAGAGCACTTCCGTGAACACTTCGGAGACCGGATAGGTTGTTCCAGGCACCCTAAGCGTTCGAGCGTGAGCAGTCACCTCAGAATGGGATAGGGCATGTGTAAACTTAGGATGAAGGAATAGTCTCTAATTTGTAAGTGGATACTGGAGTTCTAGAAGATAATTCCTTCCAAGAAGGGCTCTCAAGAAGGGTTGCGTTCATTGAGAGAAATGGGTGAAGGTAAAGGGGCCCTCACTCGAGATAAAAAGTGATGAATGGTGAAAAACCTTACCGGAAATGATACTGGCAATCTGTTAATTGCGCTACTCTCCCTCTTTCGGATGCTCGTGCGAATGAGCTCCTTCAAGAACGGCTTTTTTTTTTGTTAGATTCACTACTGATTCTTTGAATTTGTTATTTATTCATTTGTTTACTTTATCATTCATTTGTTTATATTCTTAGATGGTCCGTGAGGCGTGAATACTAGTCATTCATTGTCAGTCAGTTAGTAATTGGTAGATTTCTTTCAATATGCAATAGTTATGGTCGATTGTCTAGACCGATGTTAGAGAAGAAATTAGGAATTTGGCGAATTTGGTTTCTAAAACTGGTTTCCTTCCGAATTCAACAGATTTCTGTCAAATCTATTGCCTTTTGTTCTATTCTACTTCCATAATGTTCTAAGTTGGAAAGGAATTCTGTTCTGCCGTTTTCAAGAGTCTTTTATTGAATGACCGGACCCATACTCGGTTAATGCGGTCCTGCGATCGAACGATTCATAATGATATAGAAATTATAATTCCAAATCTTTTTGTGCGAGTCAGTGGAACGAGTGTTGCTTTGGCTACTTCTTGTTAATGATTTTTTGAGCTTTTCCAATTTTTAGCATTTTTGTCTTCTAAAATAGTATTTTGCCTTTACTCGACCTAATGTGAATACCAATTTTTCAACTTTTTCAAATGTCCAACACTTCGCCTTCTGATTCTTCCTTCGTTTCAGTAACCTGCCTACGCCTTCCCTGTAATTCTCTGCCAGGCCTTCGTCTTGGCTATGACCATGCTCGTCTTCCACGGAAAAGTCGCATACCTGCAAAGGGGCCTTGAGATGATCTTAGTAACCTGCATCACCGTACTGTCTGCCGTCCCGTTGACAATCGATTTACGAACCTATTAGTATTAAGCGATACTGGCTTGGATTATGTCAGGTGTCTTATTAAGGTGATAGGTTATCCTTTTTTCTCGCTACTCGTTTATGCTTTTAAATTTAGCAAAATCCAAACCGAGCGACACTATCATGATAGGATGAGATGTAATTCTTCTCATTACGGTGATCAGTCATGAATTATCCATTAGAGCTTGTTACTACTTATCGCCAATTTAATCAGCACCGAAGCACATTCACATTCAGCAGAATAGACACCATATTCTGATGTTGGATATCAGAAAAATAGCCAGCTATCCATGTTCAAAGCATTGTACACAGTTTTTCGGGAGTTTAGACGTGACGTTTTATCATTAGTGTCATGGGTTTTATTATGACTGGGACAACCTTCGGACCCCCAAAGGTGGTACTGAACGGAACAACTGTTCAATTTTGAATCAGAGGACATCTGAGGGAATACCTAAAAGCTTACCCCCTCCAACAAATATGTACATGATTCCATAATTGATGCCCTGAAGATCAATCTCATAGGCTTGAATCACCAAAAAAGAGGAAGGCACAAGAAAAATCCAAGAAAAGCAGCTTCATTATAATGCTGTTTCATTTGTTTATCCATCACAAAGATTAATTCATTCGACTCATTCAGAGTTGGTCAGATTGATCCTTGGATTAATCTGCAAAGTTAATCTCTGATGTGCTGGTGTTGTTTAATCATCAGAAATTTTCCCAGCAATCACCCCGCTGCCTTCGAGCAAGCGACCAGGCGATCGTCCTTAGCAGTTGTTGTTGTTGCCCGATGTAAGAACGGATTAAAACGTTCCTGTCACTTTTCTAACTGAAATTTCAGCTCCTAACATTTCTACTTATTGATTTTATCGAGCAAATGGAACGATATTACACCTGGGGGTTTTCATTTTCCAATCAATATACCGCGCCTGTATCTTTTGTTATTATTTGTTTCAAATTTTTTTACTGATCCGGTTCATCCTGTTTTGAGTTCTTTTCCAATCTCATTTTTCCTGACTTGGAAATGAGCTGATCGTGAGTTTGATGAGTCCACCTGTTCATCATTATGTCCACTACGTTTTTATGTGCGGGTTATGGGTTACCACACTTTGGAGTGGGAGTTATGGATTACCACATTTTGAAACGGGAAAATTTGAAAATGATAGTTGGAAGATTCATCAACACATACCTTTTTTGTGGGTTCTTGATTCCTTTTACGGAAGGCGAGGCTGTTTTCATGTGATCATTCAGTAGTTTCATAGGCTCATTCACCTTGAAAGAAAAAACTGCCTCCAGCAGAATACAGGTATTCCTTCTGTAGCTAGATAGAAGTTCTTATCAGTGAATTAAATTGACTCCCATTTGGTTAATTCTTGAATGATTCTCGTTTTGATTTCATTACAGTACCTATACAGTATTTACCGTTTCCTTTAGTGGATGAATCGGAATCACCTCGTGATCCATTCGAAGAATTGTTTTATCTGTTTATTTATTTCTTCGAAACTAGAATGCTTCTTCATATGCTTGCTCGTTTGAAGCTATCGGAGATGTACCGCCTGTTTGCAGCTGTCTTTTAAAATAGAATAAAAAAGTAATCAATAATCAAACACGAGAGAGACAACTGTTCAAGCAGGACCCTATCAATCTGCCTTAGGATAGTCGTTAGATCGAGTGATTGAGGCCATTGAGTTCCTGTGTCAGGGTGAGATCTATAGAGGGAGTCTTCAATTTCAATTGACGTCCACGACTTTAATCTAAGGACTCTAAAAAATCAAAGGCGGCGTGTTCCAGTGGTTCTGGGTCGCATAGGATAAGAATCCCGAGTATCTGAAATAGACAACGCTTCTATGAGTGCTGTAGTTGGTTTGGTGACTATGAGAAGGCTGTGGTTATACTCTTGATACTCAAGTATAATTTGAAAACCGAAAAGGGGCTCTAATACTTTTTAGCAGTTGTTCGGGTGCTAGTAGACTCTAAAAACCCGGGAGAAAGTACCAAGTTTTATTCACATGAAATTGTAGTCTTTCTATTTCGGTTCAGATTTATTCTTATGCTTTGATTGCTCATTTTGATTTCCCATGATTTTTTTTTAGTAAATCGGAGTTTGCGTCGATATATCTGCTATTTAAGTTCACCATTACTTCTCAATGTTGCTAACAATCCCGTCTCTCCTTCTTTCCTTCCTCATTCCTTTTTTTCGTTTTCGTCCTTCTATTTTTTTCGTATATTCACTGCTAGGTTACCTCTAGTTTTTGATTGATGATTTTCTTCGATGGGCGTGCTCCATCGACTCTTGCGAATTGGGTGCCCTATAACACCCATCGATAGTTCGAAATTCGTACAATACACGACTTAGTCCTTTTTGTTTTTACTTCCCCTACCTTAACGAGTACGTTTTCAAAGTTCTATGAAAAACTCTTTCTCAATAATAGAAACTGTTCTCGTTTTTTTTTTCAAGTTACTCTTCTATGTAAATGGCTGAGGGAAGTTCATGGATTAGTGTTTCAGTCTTAGAAAGTAGTTTGGTGCCTACCTGTGGGGATCTAGAAAATTTAGAGGTACTGGCAGGCGTACTTAGGAGTTTCAAATTGAATTACGATGAATGATATTAAATTTTTGGCTTGGTGAATTAGTAATTTAAGAAAGCTGAATAATGAAATAGTTATAAAATGAATTTGACTCTTGAAGTGAATGAATTTAATAAGAGTTTATAGTTTCATGGAAGATTTGCAGTCTTTGGAATTTTTCTGCCCCTGCGCCACAAGCACATCTCACTCATCATCGCTAGTCACGTTTTTCTCGCCTTTCGTCAACTAGCCAACCTGGCCGTTCTCAATCACTGTCAGTGATGAATTTTCATGGGCTGTTCTGGAAACTCCCCTGAAACCAATACTTTCCACTTGAAAATATAAACTGCTTGAACTTTTTGCTGTAAAGTGTTACCCTTAATCAGAAATGGCCGTTACTCAACTGATAAAAGAGTTGTGTAGTGAAAGGTAGTGGCTCGATTCAAGAAACTCATCTCGAATAAATCAACAGGGGGAGATGGAAGGTCAGCGGCTGTCCAGAGCTACATCCGTGGTCAAAAGAAGAACAATCATAGCGGGTTCATAAGTCATTATTGTAAAATTTTCTTTTATTTTTCTATTTTTCATATCTTTACTGCATAACTTAATCATTACAACATTTATTTATATTCTTATATTACTTAATTATTTTATATTTGTGTTGTGTTAATCACGGCGACCCTATCTGAATTTCCTCGGGAAGGAGTAGGTAAGGCTTTTAAGTCATCGGTGGGATGGAAAGATTAGAGTTGAAGTGATTGTGTCCTAGAGTGTTTAATTATTACTGTACTGGATGGTTAATTTATTGTACTACTTAATTTTTTGTTATATTCGGTAGTATCCTGTTATTGTTTTGTGTTACAATACTAACCAAATCTCTGTAGAAAAACTAGTTGGTCTGGAGTGAATGTACATAAACGGCATAAAGAGTAGTTGTAGTTGCACTGATGCTGTTTTAAAGTAAAACCTATGGAGAAACGTGCTTAATGACCTTATGGTAATCACAGGTAAGCAACGGAGTAATCAGGTAAATGCCACTTGGGAACACTCGCTCATTGCAACTCGTCGTTGAACTATTCCCATGTAATGCAGTAGGAAATGTTTAATGGTGGTTCATTGTTTTGGGGTCTCACACATTCGGTTTTCTTCCCTCATCTTTCGTTCCTGCAGATATTTGATACATATTTGTTTAATCTCTAAAGTCTGATGATAGCCAGTGCTCCTTTTTTGCCCAGTCCGATTAACTCAGCTCTATCATGACGTCTTCGAAGTGAAGGAACACTTGAAGGCTCGGTGTGGAACGATACACGGACCGCGAACATAGCGTAATAGCGCATTCTGCCAAGAAACTTCCATTTAATGCTTAACTCTTACGTGCATGGAGGAACAATCGTGAAAATCGATGTACTTTCAACGCCCTAACAAAATCGTCATCTGTCAGCAGTTCTCAATGGGGCTCTGTTATTGTTTTCATTGTTTGTGTATGGCGATACGGTAAACGGACAGCGCGGCGACCTCCGTTGCGTCATCCACAAAGCATTGCCGCTTCCAATGCGGGAAGGTCGAGCGGCCGTATGATGGCCGCGAGGATTTTATGCAGATTACTGCCTAATATTTTGATTGACCGTCAACTAGCGTTTGTTCTGGACAGGCTCAGTCAACTGCCACGCACAGAAAACGGCGCCCATCTAATCGGAAGGGAATCCGGTTGAAGGCGGGAGTGAACCATGCAAGGACGGAGGTAGGACATTCTCGGAAAGTCAGAATGTTATCTTCTGCTGAGCTATATGCTCCTGCTAGAAAAACATTCAGTGGTCCTTTCTGCTGGAATGTATCCCTTGCACCCCTTGGTTTATTTGCTCCTCTTTCAAGTGGCTGAAGGCAGTTGTATGGGAAAGGGCTTGGAGCAAAAGAGTTCGTGTAGCTGTTTCTATAACATATATCATAATATCTTCATATATCACTCTATATCACTTAGGATGGGGTAGAACTTTGGTATTGTTTATGCAACGAGACTTTTGTAATCAATTATCTTGCTCGTTTGGGGATGTTTACCTGTTTACTTCTCCTCCAAAATACGGTGACCCTTAGCGGTGACTGAATGTGCATTGGAATTTCGCTGCGATTCCGAGCATATGTCGTAGACATGGCTTATTCTACAGATGTATTGATTGGTTCAAACTGCAGGGATAGCATTTTTGACTAACTATGTATTATCTTCTGCATTTTGCATCCTTTTTACTTATTGATATTGCAAGTGCATGCAATCGTTATAGAATCCTCTTGGGAAGGAAAATCATTCGCACGCATAGATGGCAATGTTGCCATTCAGCTTCACTGGGGTTTAAGAGTTTGTTGTGATGGTCTGTTCGACTGATAATTTTACAGTCTGACGCCCCTTCATTGTTCTACCTACTCATTCTGTTAGCAAAAATGGACAGCTTCGATTTTCATTCAGCATAAGCATCAATGAGCTCAAGATTTACCATTGAAGAAATGTTTACATCATACTGTATGCCATTTCTTGAGCGATATTTCCTTCTCCTTCTAGACCACCATTGATTTCATAATTCACCGAATTCCTTCCATACTAGGAACGCTATGATTCGACCTCTGAAAAACATTTTTTGTTGATATTTTTTTGAACCTGAAGCCTTACCTTCAAAGGCGTTCTCNACTGTATTTTGTAAACGAAGACTTGGACTTCTTTCTTGGCAGGGTTCGATATAGCAAAATAACGACAGAACTTTGATTTCCCGGACCAGGATTCCTGTGCTCTCCAAGCTCATCCTCAGAACGTTTTCTGTCATTATGCTTGTCCAGCCAGTGACCAGACCGACCATAGTAGACATATATGCAGTACTGAATTTGTTTGATCATATGGCCAATGCCGACAATAACCATTTCACGTCCGCACACCGTGTCCTCTGACCTCCACGCTTAACGTGAAATCTCGTCCAGCAACCTGGTCAAACGCCAGCTCATCCGTCGGGGTTCATCGTAGCGTGTACCATATGTGGCTGTACACTTTGCTGGTAATCAGGTATTCATTTTGAGTTGTGAGCTCTCATTCAAATAGCAAACTTGGGTGGTGTTTGAGAGATGTCCATATTGTTGTCCTCAAATTCGATTATTTGAAAAATTGAAGCAGAAATTGTCTTTAGAAAAAAATCGAACGTGGCTTTCGAGTGAAACTTTTCGAGGCTACTATCTGTCAACGTTCTCATGAAAAAACTGCGTTTTTTATCATAAGCGAAGGAAAGTGGTTGAGCTTTGTAGACACTTTTGTTTGCTGTAGTTTCATTTCTGTCTCCCTCAATTTGAGCAGCGAGGCAGTACTTCGATAGGAGAAAACTTTACTGAGGACATGCTAAAGAGGACAGGGCCAGTAGACCATGTAAGTGGGAATAGTTTGGGAAAATAAGTTGGGAAACCGTAAATTAAAATCTCGCCGGACATGCAGATCAATGATAGGGATGGACGAGAGAACCCGGAAGATTTTGGCATTCATACACGTTCTCACTTGTTGGTGCTAAGTCAGATTCAACAGAATCACGTGTTTGTACCTGTTCTAATCAATCTCGCAGCCGCAATCTTTCTTTTCTTACATGGATCTCAGTTAGAGGCGGTCCCCACATAAAGGGTCTTACTCTGCCTGAATCCCGCCTATTCACCTCCCAAATGTACTAGGCTTTCTTTCAGAATTTCTTTCATTCCACCATAACATCATAAATCATCTTTGTTTAGAGCGTGGAACCCTCCCATAGCAATCAAAACATGTTCTAGTTTATTTTTTTCCGCTTCATCATTTTGTGGTCATTATTTCCAAGATGGTGTAACCCAGAATCCTCTCTCCCCTCAGGATTCGCATTTTTTCAGTCATCAAGAAATTTTTTTAGTTCCAAATAATGGTGAAGANTGGTTGGCATTTCGATGATTTTTTGAATTTTGTCATATGATATACTTTTGGGTTGATAGAATGGACGTAGTGGCAAGTATCGCACTATGACCCGCGGCTCAAATCCCAGATCGCATGGTTCAAGCAGAGCCTCCATCCCTAGANTTTTTTTCCGCTTCATCATTTTGTGGTCATTATTTCCAAGATGGTGTAACCCAGAATCCTCTCTCCCCTCAGGATTCGCATTTTTTCAGTCATCAAGAAATTTTTTTAGTTCCAAATAATGGTGAAGAATGAAGAGTCTTATAAAGAGAGTTTTCGACACTTTCGAACGCTTGAATCTATTTGATTCTAATTAAGATTGCTTACTCTAAAGTCGTCACAATGAGCATTTGAATATTTCCTCACTTATAACATTATCTCTTTTTTAGCTATCCCATTATACCAAGTGAAAAACGTATCTGCCAGTATTTTGACAACTAATGAGTTCCAATCTTTGAAATGAATTCCTATTTTTGAAATCTGCAGGGACGCAACCAGAAGACAACACAACTGTGCGATTTTATAAAACAGCTTTGAGAATTTTCTCACCCTAACGTTTGATCCTGCAATTCATCCACATAACCTTGTAGTTGATGAGACCCTTCTAAACGGAGCCGAATCAGCGGTCAGTATGTCCCCACACCCCGTTCTCGACATACCAAATTCTTGAGTTTTGGATTTTTACATACCGGAAATAGTTGTAGCATCAGATTCCAAGCAGATGAATACACGAAAGCTGTATGACTCAACTCAATTACCCATGTTCCGCCTCTATCGGAAGTCCCTATCATTAACAGAGCAATTAGTGAGGATTATCAGCAGAGCAAAGCGTTCTGCCACTCTGACTTGCTTCCACTAACAAGGTGCCGATTAGGTGCTAAAGCTGTGTAGCATAAGGTCTTGTTAGACGGTACCGCTCTATTGTTACCAGTATGTGCGAGGGCAATTAGAGGTTTTCAAGGAATTACTGGGAGCTTTAAGGAGCTCAAGGTCCTCTTTCTTTAGTCCAACCGTCAGAATTCCTGAATTCCATTTCATAATATCTTCTCTTCTCTCTATCTCGCCTATTTCCCCACAATTTCGCAGTTTATATTCGCATCTGTAATAGTGCACCGTGTTGTGATTGTTGACTGTTTACGAGTCGCTCCGCTGACCAAAGCACGTTTATTATACATCCCATTTCAATCATAATGTCAGCTGGCCATTTACTCCTAAAGAGCCGGCCTAGGCTTATCCCTTTTGCGTAGGTCCTTGTGTAAACTGTGGAGCGAAAATTGGATCATTTTCGCTGCTTAGCTCAACTCAGTCGTCCTAGCGCTCTAGGCGTGAGAACAAAGAGGGCCGCATCCTAGTTATATAGAGATCTAAGTAATCAAAGTTTTAAGCTCCTACAATGGCTTGCAAGAACCCACTCACTCCGACTCCAGCTCGCACGAGACTTGGAATTTGTTATCCTCTTCTGTAGTAGTATGAATATATTTAGCCAAGTATGTGCAGTGTAGAGTCTCTAATTACGTAGCCAGTTGTAGCCCTGATTTCGGCACAAAACAAATGTGTCGGTGCTAAAAAAAAGTCTTCTTTGTGAATGTTCTTCGGTGGAGACCTTTACTTCTTTCTGTCAGCACTCTCTTGCTTAAAAATTATTTTGTGATAAGTTAAATCTCGTGCAATGCGATTTCTCGAACTTGGTAAAGTCTTCCATTCATTCCATCTCGATTCATTCTCGACCCTGGTCATTATCGTTTATCTGCCTGGGCTCCAACTATGTAGTTGGAAATTTGAGCGAAGATTGTAAGGATCAAGTATTGTTATGCGCGCTCTCACCTTACTTTAAATTCGGGAAGGCGGGAGACACGGGAGTTCATAACGGTGAAGGTTTATTGAAACTAATCTATCCCCCGGCATCTTCATACATAGCCAGGATTATATTTGTTTGGGGTATGAGATGTTCATACCGCTTTATCTTCTTTCATCTCTGCCTCATACCATATTATTGCCTTTGTGGTATGGGAGCAATCAGGACATTAGGCATCATAGGAACTACTCGAAAAATACAGAGAAAGTATCACGAAAAATCGTCCTGCAGGATGTTTGCACGTATAGTTCGAAATAGCCCCACTTTTTTGTGTCACCTGTTATGGCTATTCTATTGTCGCAAATGCCCACCCTTTTCTTTCGGTTGCGCCACTAATTTCTCTTTATCGTCGTATCGCTGTATCAGAAGACATCTTTGAAGCTTTTGCACCCTTCGGCAAATGTAGTACTGAGACTCTCACTACTCTGTCATAAAACCGTATCTTTATCCTGAGTATCTTTGACCGAGGTGCTAAGCAAATGCACATAGTTGTAGCTCAGCACTAGCTGTCAATTCCTCTCATCCGTATAAAATGGGTCTTGGGATCCAGAAAATTACCTTTGCACAGTTCATTGGCTGGGAATTGTAAAAAATAGCCTTTGTGGTGAAACGCATAGAATAATTTCAATGGTTTTTTTCTGAATAATGTAAGTTTGCCCTTTGTCCGCAGGAGAATCGCAGGAGAATCGTTGAAAAAGTGTCAAGGGCTTGGTTTTGAAACGTGTTAGAAATATGGTGTGAAAGGTAGCAGAGAAAGTGTTGGTGATTGATAACCTCTTGTCATCTGGCCACTGTTCAACTATGGGAAACATAGGCTCACGTAACCTGAATTACTCCTAGGAAAAAATGAAGAGCAACAAGGTGTCATGTTTGCAGGCATACAGACTTTCGACGATTCGATTCAAAACACAACATGCTAATTAATTGTTGAAAGCTTGGGTATAAGAGAGTGGTTGGCATTTCGATGATTTTTTGAATTTTGTCATATTATATACTTTTGGGTTGATAGAATGGACGTAGTGGCAAGTACCGCACTATGACCCGCGGCTCAAATTCCAGATCGCATGGTTCAAGCAGAGCCTCCATCCCTAGAAGGTGAAAAAATGGTAGCAGACTCGTTCGAGGTTATGAAAGACTGACTTCTACATCTGCTGACAACCGCAAGTCATTGCATTGATCACATACGCACTCACAGCTCTTCCACGATTTTAAACGGGAATCGGATGTGGGGGGTGAACCAGGAACAGGGTAATAAACGGTAAAAACGTTCATGCTCTAACTTTCCAGAATAGTGGACCCCACTATTTGTAAATGGGATCTGAAATAATTTTTCGTGAATGTTACTAAAATTAGTCACTCTGTGCATTTACAGTAGCTTTTGTTCTCGCGACGCAGTTACTACTTCCCAAAGATGACCATAGATGTGGGACACTACTACTGTAATGATAGGTTTGGCTTGTTATGAGCGTATGATAGGCGTGATATCGCAATGAGATCTGTACGCAGTATTAAGAGGAGCGGTCGGCGCCGTTAACAGACCGCCGTTCACTCCGACCCACCCGAACGATCTTATCCAGTGATTCATTCATCATCGTCTCCGGCAATGTTGTTTCTGAGAACATCTGTTGTCGTCGATGGATCACATCAGAAAGTTTGCCGCGGAAGATTGGTGGCGCTGTTCAGATGGTGCGCAGCGTAGATGTGACCTCGCCTTCAAACTTACAGAACCCTTGAAGAAGTAGACTTTCTTTGGTAATTATACCATGATCCACCTAATTTTTGTCGTAGATCTCTAGAAGCCGGAGATTATCTTCTTCTTCCTGATCCCTTTAAAGGGTGCCACCCTCTATCTTCCACTTTCCTAACCCTTCCTGATCCTCGAATTTTCCCCACCTACATTCTTCATTGAACCCTTTCCCAGGACGATCGAGCATTTCTGAACTCCACCTTTACAAGAACTTGTTGAACTGACCCTTGACAGCGTCGACTCTCAACTCATCGACTCATCACAAAAGAGAACATATACCGTACCTGAGTGGTTCTCATGCATCTTTAGGCTTTTTCCGTTCCGATTTCACTTGTCTCAACCGCAATTCACTACCTCAGGAAGGTCATCGCTGTCGTCGGCTGAACCTCGTGAGAAGGGAAGCTTTTTGTACGGTCAACCATCAATCAAGCTGCTTTGGCGCCTTGCCAGAGTCCTTCGAGGGGCGTGGCTACCGTAGTGCGCCAAGTGATCCGTCAGCCATTTGTGGCCGGGTGGTAACGTAGACGTTGGCGACGGCGACGACGTGTATGCTTCTACGAACTTCCACCAGATGCTCGGCACGCTGTAATCAACGCTTGTGTTGCGACATCGCGGACTTGTCCCCAGTGATTACGTAAGGTTCAATTCGGTATCCGTCACTCGTCGATCTGTCTTCTGTTCTTTGCTGGTAACCGCCTTAGCGCGTGGGTAGTTGACTCAGCTGGGTTATTCAAACTTGACTTGCCAAATGACCATCTACAGCTTTTTCATTTGGCTTTAGCACGTATCAGCATATAATTGCTTGTTTTACGCACTTGGTTTTGGATGATCCATCAATAGGGCATAGCATGCTGGCAACAAAGCCTCCCAGGGTGGGGCATTGGGTCCGAGTTTCCCATAAATTTCGCTGTAATAATTGAACTATTCTATTAGACCAACTAGGAGTAGAGATCGTTCTTCAATGCCTTGTTTATTCAAGAAAGCTTAGCTACAATGGCTTCACACCTCTAATATGCAAATCTGTGCAATACGTTGTTCGAAGGGGCCATTTATAACAAATCTTCCACTAAATCTTTTGTTGATACATCACTTTGAGGAGACACCGACATATCAAATATGATTTCTTTCATCCTTTGTTGAATAATGGTAGTGATCTTCGAAGAATAAGTGATTAGCAGTAGCTTTTGTTGGCAAAATTCCTTCCACAAAGAAGTCATTTAAACGACCACAAAGTTTATTGAGGGTCAAGTTTACAAGATTTTTTCAAGAAATTTTCCAAATAAAGGATGAGTAATGAAGTTTTAGCACCCATCAGTTCCCCCGAAGGATGTGTTTCGTATTCGACTTCCACTCAGGTCAAAATGACGCTTTGAATGCGTAGGTAGCATATATAGTGACTTGCTAGGGCCAGCCGATGTACAACATATCGTTTATCCTCCAAGACAAGTATGATGTCAGCTAACCGATCCTGGAAGGATTGAAGGGTTGTTGACTTAGGTTAGTAAGATCTGAGTGGTAGTGTGATAGTGCCCCATTTGCAACGCACCACCTCCATTCCAGATAACAAAATAACTGGCTGGGACATTTATTTCACAAAAATGCCCATCATATCTTTTTTTTTTTGACCTATTGGAGCATTTTCAAGGCAGTTTTTGATGGGATTCGTAATGTTACGAGTCGGTTCAACAGTTTAATCAGCGCTGGCTAATCAACAGTCTAGTCTGTACTGGTCACTGCATTCAGCTTTAAGTTTTGAGTTCGCGTGTTTATTTTATTCACGTACAACTGTTGCCCAAGCTCCTCAAAACCTGTTTCCTTCTTTTAATAGGCTTTCTATACGCAACTTCGGCTCAACAAAAATTTATCCCTAATCTTTTGATGAAATCACTTTGTATTGTAAAGTTAGTCTGGTTGTGTAACCAAGCCAACCAAAAGCGGTCATACAGCATTTTTTTACAGTCACCGCCTATGTTTATGTGTTGTTTTGCGGCGTCCCTGTCGGCAAATTCAATTTGCCTTTTTGATTCATCCTCCTCCATTATACGGTACTTTGGAAAGGTATGGTAGACAAATTCAAAAATCTTTCGAATCTTTCAGCTTTTTGGGGGGTTTCAAGGATTTTTGCAACTTTTTATCATCTGAGTAATCTAGAATAAACTAAAAAATAATCATGAGTTGAGAGCTCCCGTCGCACTGGCTTCAATTAATTTTCTATGAGTTCTGTTTCTTGGAAATAACCTGCACGAACTGGGTCTTCCTCATCTTTTTTCTTGTATTCAGTGTTATGAGGGCTCGCATTGTCTCCATGTCGAATTAGTACTGATTTCGTTATCGTTAAGAAAGAAGCTCGAACAGCGGCTCTCCTGATAGCTTGAATCGAATGATTCTAGCTTGAACACTAGCACGACATGATAGTAGGTAAGATATAGGTAAAAGTTTCTTGATAAAAGTGCAACAGCATGATACTACATAGTTGCTTTTCGTGAAAAGAACGGTTTAGGGAAAGATAAGGTCTGTTTCATAATCAAGATTCATCTACCATACTGGCGAAAATTCATTATGATGCTCTTGTTACCTTTCAGGTTTTGATAATTTTTTTCATCAAAAATCTTTATGTAGGACTTCTGTAAGTGACGTGCACCTGTTTCTGGTCGTACTAAGCTTTGCTTCATTCTGAAGACCTTGAGACTTCGTGTGGAAATTTGAAAATCGGAAGATGCCATTGTTCATGTCCAAGCAACCTAGGTAAGGTAAACTTTGTATAGATTATCAGAATATACTTGACTTCAAGAATACCATAATAAATCGCTCATGCCCTTATGCCACTTAGAATCGAGCCAGTAAGAAGTTCGAGCTGCTTGCTATTTCGGAGTGTTAATCCTCATTTTTTCTATTTGGTTCTGAAGATAGTATCTCTGCCCTTCGACGCCATAATAACCTTGCAATCTTGCGCAAATAACAACAAAAGCCTATCTTAAGGTCCATTTCGTCAAAATAGTGCAAAAAACTCGATACGCTCAATTAATGCATTTTGCAGCTTTCAACATTGGGGCATGAAGGAACATGTAGACTCCTCGCTTGGGAACGAGTGGGAACGAATTTGGTAGGTAGAAGAAACCGTATCTCACCTTCCGAACAATTTTGATGGCAGTCGACTCGAATACACCATGCATTTGATTCGATTTAGAATCATTTGGGCAATTGAATGTAGTGTCATGAGCATTTACGAGCACTTTGAAGACCTAGTCGATGTCAAAGCCTTTCTTCGACCCATCGTTTCAAGTAAGAGACCTACCAACCCATTGCATGAGGTTAAGGCTCATTCATCGTGTGGGCAAACTCGATCCTACCTTAAATGAAAGGCTAATTAGCATTCCCCACTAAAATGGTACCGCTTCTTTACCTGCGTAGTACTGCCATCCGCGAACTTTTCATTACTGTATCAGTGGGCATATATTTTTGGGGGTTACTGTGAATTCCCTCTAGCTCCGGACATATTTCTGACTTTTAACGCAAAGCGTGAGTCTTTCTGCTCCCCAACTGAGCCACCCTTTCTTGAATTTCATAATCGCTAACTGAAGTTCTTCTGTTTCTGGTGGTTACGTCAGACTGTGTTGAACGAAACCTCCTATGACGAACGTTTTCTGAAAGAAAAACCTTGGAATTTGAGCTGTCCGACAACAGCCGCTGTAGGAATTTAAACATTAGCATTCATCTCTCTGTATCGTTACTTCACTACGCCACCCTCTAGCCTTGATCGTTCCGTCCGAAGACCGCAGTGAAGTGTTTCGGGAACACTTGAGATCGTTTAGAGGCCTTGCATAAGTCTGCTAATGCCCTCAAATCAATCAGAGTATTTACATGTATACAGTCCAATTGACCTCAACCTATCGAAAGCCGTAGGCGGAAATTCCATCTTACAGATCCAGATTTATAGTTCTACTTGCCTGACACACATCTTTTTCTCAACACGCCTCCAATGAATCCTAAAGTCGAGACATTGCGCGGTTTTTTTTCGTTCGCGTCCATGTACGAGTTGTCGGTCAGCAACTTTGATGAATGCGCGTAAATGTTTGGCTAGGCGTCGTCGTCGTCGTGTTCGTTGTGTACAGCATTAGAAAAACTTCTGCAGCAGCTACAAAAGGCATACCGCCATAGCGAGGCAAACGGCGCCGTCCACATCATCGCAAAAACCACCGTATCCATGGCGGTGTTTTGTAAGTTGTCAAGTTTTCAGCACATTTCTTATGTTCTTGCTTTTGTCTCGCTTCTTTGATGGTGGTAATGGTGTTACGGTAGCATTTGATGTTGTTTTATCATGGGGAACTACTTAGAGGCGCTAACGAGTCAGGGCATATTGACGCGAGAAAGTTTTTTTCCAGAAGGGAGAGCTTTTTCTTGGAAATGGCCCATGCTTTGATGCCGAGCAGGTCATTCCTTTTTGGGTCCCATGAATTCAACGGTCACTCTGTAATCCTTTTTTAATGAGTTTTTCAGAGGCGTTTTCGACCTCATTATTCAGACACATCATCCAGGTGTCGTAAGGATCCAGCAGGGTCAGCTCCAAGACATCTTGCTGCTCTATCCGCCTTGTGTTTCGTGAGTGGTTATTCAATTTGGTTTTAAGGAGATCTCCTCGTCGTTTGTTCTTTTTTTCCTTAAAATTGACTACTTCCTGAAAATCGTCAAGCAAACAGTGTCTGCAAGAGGAGCCGCAACGACCATAAATGACGCAAAAATTGCCAGAACGGAATATTCAAAGATAGGATTCAATTGCCCGAAAGATTGCGGCTCAAGCTGAATGTAAAGACTTTCTACTCGAGACCCGTTCTATAGATTGGGCTTCAATTGAAACTTCAAAAGGACCTTCAATTTCAGCAAAATCGTGACTGTGTATTTGGGGTTGTATGAATTTTCAGAAGTTTTTCGATCAGAACGGCTCCAGAAAGTTCCCAGATTTCTAAAAGTTTTCTATCCCTACAATGATATCCCTCAGAAATTACCGATTGTAAATACCACTGTCCCATTCGACAGCCATTCGATTCAAACTCTTGACCCTTGGCGTTCGTAAATGAATATCGATGATGTCGCGATTCCTTGCGACGGTTTTACGGTCTACCCCGTTGAGTTCCGTATTGTCTTCGCACGGTTTACGACCGGCCATAAGTTAAGGGGGTGAGTTTAACGGGCGACGAGCCGGAGCTGTCGGTCACTCAGCAGGCAGTGAACGCCTGCCAGCTTGGTCATCGTGAACGTGTCTTTGTTCTCCGCAGTCGCGCCTACTTTACTAGAATCGGAATTAGCCAGATGTGCACCTCTGGTGTTGGAATTAGATCATCGGGGAACAAAATGAAGTGAGAGCTTGAGAAATCAGAAAAGTATCTGGGGATAATTCCCAGAAATCATTTCGGAATCTTTGATAGGTTTTCGAAGAAGGTTTCATTTTTCTGGTTATTATAGGTGAAAAAGTTAAGATCATGGGGGAAAGTGCTTGAGATTTTATTGGCAGTGAAATTATCATTGAGTATAACCAAGCAGTCTCCACCCCACCGATTACTCCAACTTCCTTCTGTCATCTTCCAGGTAATCTGAGTAGTGTGGGTCTGAATCTTTGTTCTGAAAGTTTTCGGGTCTAGGTGACCTCGGATAAGTCGAGTAGGTTGGCTTCTGCTCTTCCATTCCGTATCACAGAAGTTCCGAACCCCATTAAGATCTTCGATGCCAATGCAAAGGGTCATTGTAGTAGCAAATCCTCGCTGACCCGATGTCCGGTCTCACCCTTCGTGTTTGCTAAACGGCTGATCCTCTGTATCCAATTAGGTCTCTTGGTTTTGGGCACAGCACAGTATCGCGTCATCAGGCACTATTCGTAGAAGTGCTCCCTAATTATTTCTGATTACGCAAATCGCTTATATGATGACTGTAGCAAATATTGTAAGACTCCCTACCAGAGGACGAGTTTCCCCGGATTTCGGGCAAATAGCTCGCCCGTTCTTAAAGTTTCTTCTTATGTGCATTTATCTGTGTCCGGTATTTTCCAGTTGTATCGAAATTAATTTATTTCTTCGTCCTTTCGTATCTTTCTAATCCCGTCTTTCTCAAACTTATAATATTTCGAGAGAAAATGGGTCAAAACTTTCTTCCAAGGAATAAACCAGATACAATAGCCTCAGATGCCATTCATTATTCATCACTGTTTTCTTTGCGTTGAAGACAGATTACATGGAGATCGGCCTCAAGTTTTTCTCAGAGTGTTGGGAGAATTTTCAGCGGTTTTTTCTGGTCCTCATCAAGAGTTTCACTGATTTTGAACGGAAGTGAGCGCAATGCGTATTCTGAAAATTTCCTTGTTCTCATGTCATTTTTTTCTTTTTCATTCATTGTTTTAATTTAGCCTAAATCTTTGCAGGGAAGAGATTCTTACTTGTTGTATGACTCTTTACAATCAGGGCCACCGTTTTCGATTTCTTACTATTCCAGTTCTCTTCCCTCCCCCGAGTTATATCAGGAAACCAATCTACCGTATCCGTCTTCGAATATACTACTGTAATGGAGCTAAACCGGCCAAAGGTCATGTTATCTTCTGAGTACGCAATGTTTTCGCATATGTTAGCCGCTCATGCGATAAGAGACAATCTTCTCCTTTGATCCCACACGGATCGCGTCATGAAGATGATGTATCACGTCGCGTTGACGTAGTGAAGGACGTTGACACTTCCTGAGAATACGTCCCCAGCTTACCATAAACAATGCCTAACCTGAGTCGATTAACTTTTAAAGCACAAATCCGCTGTACCGTCCAGTCTATGTACACCATCTGAAAAAACCTAGTCGAATTCGGTCAGATTTACGGTAGAGTCCAATGAGCCGTGCAAAATCCAAGGTGTTGATTTAGTTCTGTGTCCGTTTTTCGAATTTGTTCCACAACATGCAATATTTGCTTGATGTGGAGCGTTAGACCGTTAGATCGTTCTTATCACGGATCTCCTCCATCTAAGTGCTGCCGTTGTTCCAGACTGAGGCTATTCCTCATTCAACTAGCCACATATGGCTCGTTGAGCGCCTCCGTGGGATCGTTTATTGAACAATAACGACGCAATTCGTTAAGCACCCGGATGTGTTAGAAAATTTACGATTACGACACTGTTGGAGTTGGTCACATTCTAATTTTAGCAATATAGCTTCGTTGGCTTGAAAGACTCAAGAGCTTCATGTTCCGTTACGAGATGCGCGTCAGTGTGGTCGAACCAGTCCATAGATATATCCGCTCCGTTCCATTTTCGCCTCGGGAATGGGCGAGTCCTCTCTTCGACTTCTGCAACAGCCCCTGGCTCGAAAATTGGACTCTAAATTAGCTCCCTCTTCAGCTTCTACCGTTCATTTCTACGAAAGTTTTATGCTATAGTTCCTTCTAGGGCTTCTCATTACTGTTAGGTTGGACCGCTGCTTTGAAATTTTCTAGTTAACTTTCAGTAGCAGATGTTACGTCTCGCTTTTCTATCTGAAGATGTGCATGAGAAGAGATGGGGACTGGCTCACTCTTGCAATCGAGCTATGCTTTCGTTTTTCCTGCAGAGAGGTAATGTCAGTCGATTTGCAAGCCCTTCCATATACCGTAGTTCGTTTGTTGCCGTGAACAAACAGATATGGTAGCTGTTTCCTATGGTTCAGCTTAAACGACGTCGGTATACCAGAGCAATCTGCTCTGTGACCAGACAAAGGTTTAGTGCGAGGATTCGAACCAGTGATTCCTATTTCCTGAATTGTTTCTCGCAATTGGTGGCTTCCACAAGTACAAACATACAATTACCTCCTGTCTTCATTACCGTAACTAAGACGTGAACTACAGTGCATGTTTTCTTTG
Source organism: Haemonchus placei (assembly GCA_900617895.1). Taxonomy (NCBI): domain Eukaryota; kingdom Metazoa; phylum Nematoda; class Chromadorea; order Rhabditida; family Trichostrongylidae; genus Haemonchus; species Haemonchus placei. The sequence goes on along the minus strand of UZAF01016451.1, from coordinate 31,444 downwards.
TTGCCGGATATTAGGTTTTTATTTACATTCTCCATATTGTGAAAGGAGGGAGCAGAAGGAGTAGGACCCAAAATTTGGTGAGTACACCCATGAGATGATTTTCAACCCCTAAATGACCAGAAGAATTAGTTTTCCCAGGCTATAGGTGGTCATTCTTGCCCAAGCGCTGCGATTTGAACTACACGCTTGCAATAGCAATATCCGCTTTCTTTGCCCTTTACCGTTGTTTGCGAACTTCTTTGGAACGACCGTTCGTCATCGTTCATCGCTGTTAATTGTGGGTTCGACGAGGTGACAAAATCGCGGCTACTGATCGCTATGCGATACGAAATCGTCGCGCGATAACATCGCCACCTCCATGAGCTACGAGACGACGGGAACGCGAAGGTCGCTAGTGGTGGCTGAAGACGAACTCGTTAATTTAAATTTCGATAGCAACAGGTCGCACGGTGATGTCATTCGCTGCCAATCACACAGCAGATCTCCATAACCAAAATAAGGCGGAACTACGGTAATTGCTACCCACCACAGGTAAGTCGTCGTTTACACGAGATGTTCAACTGAAAGGCCACAACTAACCAGTAGCGAGTTCCCACTTGTGGTAAGGAATGATGGGCGCTCCTTCGAGTTTTTCCGCATCATTCAACTGCGCGTCGACGATTTTTTAAAGGCCGGACAGTAATAGGCCCGTCTATAGGCGCCCATCATTAGTTGGCAGCGATATGCCTGGGAACATGGGATGGGCGCGCGAACAAGAAGAGACAGCCGTTAACCGCCGACCAACTCTTTTTACTGAATATGGAAGGGAGTGTCAAAATGCTGTGATGATTTTTCACACGAAGACTCAGTAGACTAGACATTTTGGTAGGCTGAAGTAAAATTCGGCCTAAAGAGTTATGCGTCATATCGGCCCTGGCGCGGTTTTCGTTTTCCTGCTGGGATTCTCTCCATGAATGAATGGCTTTTGAATGATCTGCTTGAGCGAGAGAGTTGTTATGTTACACTGCCCATTGAGAAGAAGTGAAGTTATGGTGAAGCACAGAGGAGCCCTTAAGTATTTGGGTGATTCTACCTTATTTAAATCAGGCCTCCTGCGTAGGTCCTATTTATGCGGATATCCTTCCCTTCTTCCTATCCTCACTCTCACTCTTCTGAAAGACGACTTTTCGTACTCCATGATACTGCTATGTATTCGGTAATGTTCAAGAAGCGTATCTCGACTATAAGTTTCCTATCGAGCAGGAAAAGCCGGAACTGTATAGGTAGCCTACATGAAATACTTTCAAATTCGATTCGAGCCTCATTGACTCACCCATTAGAAATGGCTTTCTGATGAGAACGATAAAAGTTCTTGAGAGGGCTGCTCGCACAACTTTGCCGAAGTGTCAGGCCTTTAGGAATTGTGAGGCAGTTTCCTCATGATGTCATTGGCATATTCACATCAACGGCTTTTGGAAGTAATCAAGCAAAGAAGAAGACCCTCATAACGACCTCGCAAATCCTTTAGTTAAAATTCTTGTGCCAGTGCCATAATGCTATCTCCAAGTCCGATTGAGTACCCAGCGATAAATCTTTTTCCTGGAGACGTCTGACCTTTCAAGTGTTCCCTTCATGCGATGGCGACTGATCGCATTACCATCGACTCGACTTACGGCACTTGTTATCGGTACGGCAGACGTCGTCGGCGATTTGCATAACAGTGCCGATTCAGTCGTACACCCACATCCGCGGCGGCGGATTCCTTCAGCGGTCGTCGTCAACTACCGACTTTGCCGACGAATGTCAAGATGGTATAAACCCCATTCAGACGGTTCATCTATCCGCCGTCATCGTAGCCGGCGCGGTAAACAGTCCAGGCGTGAAGGTTAACACCGCTGGCGTCGTATTGTCGCCTACCACAGTATGCATGGTCACTGGCTGTTTATGGTTACTGTACTTTCTTACGAGCTTTATTGTCCAGCAGATCCTGGTAAACATTTTTTACTGAAGATAAAAACATTCAAGGTAGCCAGGATGGCTCTAAAGGAGTTTAAAGGTTTATGGAGACTGAATAAGGCAACTCAACTGTGAAGCATCGGCAGCCCTTCTTTTATGCAGTAAAACTTCCTGCTATGACCTGGGAAGTGGAATATAAATGATTTCGAGCTTGGTTAATCCCCGCATAGCCCGCACCCTTTCACATATGACTTGCAACAAGTTCCTTTTAGTCGATTTCAGTTGTCCTGCGAGAATAACCCACAGAGATTTATGGGAACTTCCTCGTGTAATAGTGGGAGGGAGGAGAAGTGACGTCCAGCTTCCGGGAAATTATACATGAAGCGGCGAGCCTGATTCTGACATCCTCTCGGTTAAAAGCAGGAGAAAGGCTCCCAGGTATTCAAGCTTTTGTACATTCTACTCCTCTGTTAAAATGAATTCTCTCTTTAGCTTCAGAATAGCGTGGGTCTTGGTCAGTAACTACGAGATGTAGTAACTGATTATCTGGCTCTAGTCTTCCCATGTTCCGGAGAAAAGAATACGACGAAAACTCAGTCGAATAAGTTTTCCGTAAATTTTGATTCACATTTAAATAATTAAAATTCATTGGAAAGATTCTGATTCATGGGGAAGTGGCGGAAACAGTATCGTGCAGAGTAATAGTGATTTGAAAGCAGTAATCAATCTGTCGTAGCCACAACCCTGAACTACCTTGACGATACTTTTGTGACGTTCGGTCATTCCATTGCAAGGTGTTCCCGATCCGAACAGCAATTATGGCCAAGAGTTGCCATTAACGGTTATCGCCAGCTCGCATCGGTCATCATGAATCAAGGTGCAGCAGTTTTCGTGATGCGATAAAGACGATGTGATTACACAGTGTCAGGTGGATGTCACTTGAGGAATGGCCAAAATTTGAAATACAAGTTTCTACGGTATCCCATAGAACTCCCATGACAGGGATGAGACCTCGGTCGAGAGATCAGTACCTATGAAAGATTTTTCATGACGGTGCTCTTGAGGTGGATTGTTCCTACTCTGGCAGGGCTCTGGGACTCTATGAACCTTAAGGTGTGAAAAATCTGCGTAGTATACTCTCACTAAGGAGTCTCATCTCAGCTACTGAACTGAGATGTTGAATCTGGTCGCGCTAGCGATGAAGGTGGCAGTCGTAGCCATCTTTTCGAGCTAAACGCTTCCGCATGGCGGCGTTCAACTGTCGAGCGATTGTCGTTCGAGATAGCTTAAGCACTGGTCAGAATGAGAGTGTGTTCCAGTACCGACGTTTTGATGGCGTGAATCCGTTGTTCAAGCGTGCTGTTCTCGCACCGTTATATCTCCCACATCGAGCCTCAGCGAGATCTGGGAGTGTATACGTTTCTTTGGATGATTAATGAGCTCAGAGTGGCTCATTGGCTTGAGATCATTTCGGAGTTAAGGAACAATGTTGCTTGACTGGTTTTCAATCATTCCTGCTTCTCGTGATGGCCGCCGATCTATCCCTCTGTGATTGGTCACTGATAAAAGTAGGCCAATGAGAAAGCCGGGAGGACCCTTCGTCCATGTAGTGCACTTTATCGTCAACCCTCGATTAATTGCTTCTAATGTGTTAACAAATTAATCGCTTGTGCACAATGCTTTTTTGAATTCTGAAAATCTAAAATTCATCAATTAAGTGAACTCAGACGTTTTCCGAGAAAGAACTGCGCGGATTTTACCTCATGGTTGTTCAAACTTTCTGGATTTTTCTATACATATCTCTGGAAATTGCGATCGACATCTAACATTGATTATTCGAATTTTGATTTCAAGAAAAAAAGAAACACTGGTCCTCCTTGTAGCCTAACGTCCTAGCAGCTGTTTACATCAGGTTCAGTAGTCAGAGACCAGAGAGTCTGGTTTGAGAGTCAAGCCGAATTCCTAGCAATCGAAATTTCCATTTCTTCGACATTATATAGACGGAATCGATGGCTCATAGTAAAACAGGATTGGACAACGTTGAAAAGTTTGTTTTCCGTATTTTATAAGCAGCACCTAAGAAAACAGCATTAAGCAACCTCCCGGGAATGCAAGCAGAAGGACTTTTTATTGGGAATCACTTCTCGAGTAACTACTGTCCCCCATCCCCCC